>BMAV01022118.1:0-101684 GCA_019973955.1 Trichonephila inaurata madagascariensis | reverse complement strand
GTTTTCCTTCATCGGGGGACCCCCAGCCCCCACACAAAATTTTGCTCTAGTACTTTTTTACCAGATTTAAATTACAGTGTACCATCGCAATATAAAGTTTTTTAGTACTGATTTAGAAGTCAGGGTAGCCGAATGATGTTGGTTACGAACTCGGGATCGGCGAGACTCGAGTCTTGATGTCATTGAAGTCCTGCTGATGCCCGTAGTAAGTTCTTCTTCAACGTGAAGTGGGGTCAGAGTAGTTGAATGGTCATGGCCGCGAACTTAAGGCTATCGTTGTCGAGTCACGAGACCAAGTCTTAGTACCACTAGGGTCCCACCGAGTAAGTGAGTGAGTGAATATGGATGTCACACTATTCAGCTACTAGAGGGCTTTTGTCGGCGGACCTCGTAATTTTGAACCATGGTGAAGAGACGAGGACGACACCTAAACTAGTATCCCCTCTCCTAACTTCCACACCACACCAACGGAAGGACGTTTGGGCCTCGACATATTTAACGTGTATTATCCCCATCTGCACGATGGGTCTTCAGTTGTTCTAGGCTCGAGCTCATGACATGCCGGCCATTGAATCTGTGAATCCGTTACCTTGACTACTTGGCTACCACTGGCAGAAGTCCCACTGTGTAGAGAGGCTGATATATGTTAAATCTGTCATAGCTAAAATTCCTCACCTTAGCATGATGTGGAAGTTTGGGGAGTGGGGTGCCAAAGCTTTAGTGTCGTCCCGTCATTTGATAGAGGTTCAAAATTACGAAGTCCATCACCAATGTATTTGTAAGAATGTTCGAATGATGTATGTTCCTTTCTGTTACCATCTATGTTTTTCAATTCCTACTATTAACACTCACACTCTCTATTTATTTATTTATTTGTTTATTTATTTATTTATCTTGGTGGAATTTTCAATCGCTAATAAAATACATTTTAAAGTGCTCAATTGAGCTGAAATTTAATATACATTATTTTGGATGACAATAAAATAATTTAATTTATTTAATAAAAATTAATTGATTAAAACTAATTATTTAAATAATTACAAATACACAACCACGTTGGCATCATTTTTGGCGATTTGGGTTAAAAAATTTGAAAAGGGTTTTTTTTCTCACGTGTTAAAGTGTTCATTTGAAGTGAAATTTATATTGAATGACAATGCAATAATAAAATAAAAATTTTAAAAAAATTAATTGATTAAACAAATTATTTAAAATTACAAATACAACCATTGGT
This sequence comes from Trichonephila inaurata madagascariensis, assembly GCA_019973955.1. Taxonomy (NCBI): domain Eukaryota; kingdom Metazoa; phylum Arthropoda; class Arachnida; order Araneae; family Nephilidae; genus Trichonephila; species Trichonephila inaurata. The sequence goes on along the minus strand of BMAV01022118.1, from coordinate 100,450 downwards.
ATCATTTTGGTTATAGCATTTTGGCGTCTTGCTTTAAAAAAACTTAAAAAGGGTTTTTTTTTCTCACGTTTTAAAGCATTCAGGAACAAAATTTTATAGACACGTTGTTTGGATGACAATACGATACTTTAATGATTTAAAAAAAAATTACCATTAACGTGATTCTGTCATATGTGTATACATATTTATATTAATTGTAACTATTTAATAAAAAGTAGCTAAAATAAAATTTTTCTTTGTTGAGCTAAGTAGGAATTGACTTAAATTATTTTTTTTATACTACTTGTTTATTATTATTTTAAGCTTTGTATGTTTGTAATATTACTTGCAATATCGCATATATATTTTCGTTAATATACCTGCAATTTGTAATATGTAAATTTAATGTATGCTACTGCAAAAAATGTAAAGTAAGATTTTGCTTAATAAAGACTGAACGCTGGATTGGTTGTTTACCGGGGAACCGGTTTGTAGCTCTAAACCACTTTCTGGGGAGTTCTGTTCACTCGTGCTACTTTAGAATGCGGCGTTCATTCATAATCAAAGCAAATTAATACTGATTTTTCTGTGTTAACTTTTCCCATTGATAATTAAATCCACTGTTTGCTAATAGTTACGGAATATACTTTTGGAATATAAATTTTTTTTTTTTAAAAAAAATAACATAAATGTCAAAAAAAATCCACTGAAAAGTGCTAACTTTTCAAAAGTTGTTTATTAAGGTTTTTAACATGTGGTAAAATTTAATAAAACTATGAGAATATATAAACACGTATATTAAAATCATTTATCTGAGGATAAACAATATAAAAATTTTTTTAATCAATTCCTACTTAGATCCACAAAGGAAATTTTTATTTTAGCTACTTTTTATCAAATAGTTACAATTAATATAAATATACATATACACATGACACAGAATCACAACATTAAGTGGTAATTAATTTTTATTAATTATCATTAAAGCATCGTATTATCATCCAAAACAATCGTGTATATAAAATTTCAGTTCAACTGAAGGCTTTAAGACGCGAGAAAAAAAATCTCTTAAAGTTTTGACCCAAGTCACTAAAAATGAAACTAACGTGGCTGTATCTGTAATTTTTTAAATAATTAGTTTCATTCAATTAATTATAATTAATTTTAATTAAATTATTGTATTGTAATCCAAAACAATCGTTCTATAAAATTTCAATTCAATTGAAGGCTTCAAGACGTGAGAAAAAAATCTTTTAAAGTTTTGACCCAAGTCGCTAAAAATGAAACTAACTTGACTATATCTGTAATTCTTTAAATAATTAGTTCCATTCAATTAATTTTAATTAATTATAATTAAATTATTGTATTGTCATCCAAAATAATCATAAATATAAAATTTCAGCTTAATCGAGTGCTTTAAAATGTATTTTATTAACGATTGAAAATTCCACCAAGATAAACAAATAAATAAATAAATAGTGTGAGCTAATGGTAGGAATTGAAAAAATTATTAATTAAATTCCTGTTAGAGTAGGAAAGAAAGTAAGAAATCTTTTAAAAAAGATTACAGCAAATTCTCGAGTTTTATTTTGTTATCACTTTATTAATCCCAAATGATTATTGATAATTCACAAAAAAATCTTATTGGATGGCAGTTTCCGGAAAGAGCTATCTTACTTTATTTAACAGGAGAAATAATACCGTATTCCTAAATTGATCTTTATACTGCCATTAAGCAAGTTTCGTTTCCACTTTATGGATTCCAATTCTGATATCAAGAGAGATGGTATATTATTGCTAATAAATAGTGATAAGTTATTAGTTACATAGATTTCAGATAATGTAATATGAATCCTTACTCATTGCAAAATAAATTTATTTTCGAAAATCTGCAACAAAGTAAAATTTTCACTTCGAATTTAGCCTGACACCATTAATGAATAGTTTAACACGAAAACTATTAATACAGCATACTTAGAAACCATTGCTACACTTTCCGGGTTACTATTTTTTATACTTACTCCTCTTCGTCATCTTCGTTGTGCCGTTGCCATACAAACAAAAAATTAGGTAATCATATTTAATCATTATAAAGAATCTTTAGTCCTCCATGTTTATTTTATAATGCCTTCGATATTGCAATTTATAGAATTCATAATATTTATAGTTATATTTTTTTCAATGCAGACGATATTATAATTTTAGCAGTTCGTAATAGTTTTATGATGCACAAGCGATATCTATCAAAACTAAAATCATTGCATTATTATTTTTTCTCTTTTTTATTGTGTGGCAACAAAAAATCTTTATGTTTAGAATTCTATTAAATAAAGCAGTTGCATTTTTTTTATGGAAGTTCTATGTTCGATGTGTGACTGCTGATTCTTCTACTGATATTATTTAATAATTGGTTGCAAAATAAAGTGTTTTACTTATAAAGGAGACTAAAGAGAAGATTGTTTTCAAGAATATTCTTAAAAATAAGCGACTTGCATGGAGAGTAAATTTAAAGTTTTTAAAAATACTCTTATTGTTCAAGTAAGTAAAACTGATATGATTTTGCAAGAGAATATTTTACCTGCGTATAATGGGAAATTATAGGAAAAATATTATCATGTTAAGCATACCGGTTTGGAACATTTAGCAATTAATATTTTAGTTTTCTTGAATCCCAAATATTGTAGACTAACAAAACAATAACCAGATTAAATCCAAAAAGAAAATTTGGTTTATTTATCTCTTTTATTGAATGTTTAAAGATATTTTAGTACTTACGTAGTATCGCAATTCTGTTAATAGCTTCCTAAGTTTGCAACCGCAATTTCCTATGGGCCGTACGCTCTGAATTGGAAACCATGTGCTTCGTTTCATATAATGTTGCCAATAGATTGCGATAATACGTAAGTATTGATATTTGAGTGTACTAATTTGCAGCGAGAAAATGTTGACACGTATAAAAGAAAAAATTGTATTATTAAAATAATATAAAATGATAATTACGCATATTATTCCTTCGACCAATTTCACCAAACGAAAAACACATTGCCAATTCAAAAAAAAATGTCACCAAATGCTATCATCGTTATTATTAATACCTTTGATAGCGCAGGGGAACGGTTTCCATTTTTGGCTGTATATCGCGTCATTGGCAATGTCTTTTGATTTAACTATATCGTTCGAGGGTATAATTCGTAAGTACCTTTTTCGTAAGTGTAAAACATATTTTAAGATCTAATCCAAACTTTGAAGCCTTGACTGAAAAGTCATATATCTACCATGGTTACACATTAAATATAATATTCCAAAAAGGGCTTTAATGGGAAATATAGAATCAAAAAATGTATGGCACACACTGCATACAAAACAGATTATAAAGATGTTTCAAATTATACAGAATAACTATCTGAATTTCTAAATGTAACATGGATAAAGCTTTTTCTAACGATTCAGAATAATAAAATAATATTAAGAACCCATGAATTTTAAAAACACGAGTACATATACACAAAGAATAATTTTTTTATTATCTTAAAAAATTATTTTGGCAAAGGTAAATATGAATTTGATGCACAGAAACTTTTGTTTAGCTAAAAACATGATGAATTTTAGAAATTAAATTAAAAAAATACATCATGCGATTCACAATGGTCCAACGATCCATGTTTGTGTTTTATTACATCAAATACACAATTCGCATTTCTTAGTTAAAAAAATGTTCATCCTTAAGAATAAGAAGTGTAAGAAGGATTTCTTTGAGTTAATTTCTTAAGAGTATTCTTAAATATTTTTCAAGTACCTAAAAATTCCGTAGACGAATCACTAAGATATACATATATAAGCATACTTTCACAAATGCAAAGAAAAAAGTGAACACAAAATTTCTTATTTTTAATTCTTTCAGATGTACTGTATATATATAATATTCTAATAGATACAATAGTTTAGAAATTCATTGGGATTAATTTTAACTTATCTCAGTCGTGCGACAGCCCATGAGAGCGAAGGCCTACTGTTCCCAACTCAGTATGAGCGACCTTGGGCCCTGAGGTGCATGAGCAGATGTTCCGGTCAGGGGGCGCCCCCCGCGAATACCTCTAGTGTTAAGTTCCCAAACAAGCTTGGTACTCATTTTATCAACCCACTGAAGGGATGAAAGGTAGAGTCAACCTTTCCCATCCCAGGGTTTAAACCTCGGACCTGTGGCATGGAAGTGGAAGCCCGATGCACTAACCACTCAGCAACTGGGCTTCTGGGCCTTTTTAATTTTACCTTCAGAAATATTTTTAATTGTAAAATCTAACATTTATCATTAAATTATGAATTACATATGAGGATATGTGTTTTTAAGAAGTCAATGAAATTGTAAAATATTCATTCATATTTTTAATTATATGCTTACAATAATTTAAAAATCTATTTACAGATAAAGATGATATTACAGCCAACTAAAGTATTTTTGGATTGTTCCTACCTTTTTTTTTATCTTTTACTAAGATGATAAAAGTATTTTAAGTAAAATATTTTACTTTTTCTTTATTTTAAACAAAAACTTGCTCTTCGTTGGTTTATTTCCTATCTAAATTTGATTACTTCGCTTTTTGGTTGAACAATTTTGAAAAGTAAATATTGAACTTACTGTTTCCCTATCCATATTATCTATTATATATAAAATACATTTTAAAAATATTCAGTTAATATATATTATAGAGTTAGATGGTAATATTTTGCAAATACTATTGAAAATCATTTTTTGATCTATAAGCATTACAGAATGAAAAAAGCAAACCCCAACGCAATGAATTCTAGAATTTAATGTTACTGCACTGGGATGCTTATTTGCGCCCCTCAAATTTAAACTTCCGTATTTATTTGGTTGGAATAAAATAAGATTATTTTCCTTATAAACTACACCATGCTTTTTCGACGCCAATCTGGCGCATTTTGGCTGGTTTCTTTCCATGATATTAGGTTTCAGATAACTAAAGGCCTTCGCCAACTAATCCTGTACTGCTTCTAGAAAGATTTTCAAGGCGCCAAGTGGTACATTTATAACATAAAAATACTTAAAGAGTGGGAAGACATTTTACCCGCTTTTAAAAAAGAACTTAAGGTATTTATTATGAAGCTTTTGGCTGAGGGCTGTTTTCATCTAATGCTAGAAGTCAGATCTGTGAGTTGGAATACTTTTTCAGATTAAAATTTTCCTACAGTAATAACAACATTTTACGTCCAAGATTTGTGATAAAATCAGATTTTGATATGATACTTGTGAATGATAGTAGCCAAAGTTTTTTTTCTACAGACACCTCTTTTGATCTTACAATCACTCCAACGATCAAAAGATCTCCCGATGAATGATAATAACACGAAAATATACAAAATTAAGTACATATTAAGTTCAACCAGCGTCGATTACGCATTACAATTCTTTTCTCCATTTTATAGAATAATTACAAAAGATGTCAACTGAAGAAACATAATTTTAATAACAAACGACAATGTATCAGCAAATAAATTATGTAATCGGATGAATTAGAGTTACATGAATTATATAGAATTAAAGCAGACGATAATGACAAGGAGAAAAAAAAAAAATTTCAACCTAAACAATACCTACAAATACTGCGTAATTCAAAAATAGTCCTTTAAAAATTAGTTTAAAATAAAAAAATTAATTCAAACAGAATTAAGAATAATATTTTAAACATTATTTTTTTTTATATGAAAAGTTTTACTAAATAGATAAATTAAAGATCGATGCAATATGTTTTAATTTTCTAGTTATCATCAAACTCAACTAAGTATTTATGCAGAAAAAATCGTATAAGTTTGTCATATTACAGCTTTAGGAATATCACATTTGGAGCAAAAATAATAACATAGAGTATGTCTACCAAAATGTGTGTTTTATTTAATTTTTTTTAACACTTTCAGAGATAATGAAGAACGAATGGAATTATTCAAGAACTTGTTTTTATAGTTTTTTCCAGGAGAAAAAAATGGTTCTATCGGTTCTGTAGTTTTATTTGAATTCATTCGGTAAAATGTTGCTTTGTATAGCTTTTTTTTCCGTGTATCCACATTTTCGGTTAAAAATATTCCACTATAAGAACAACAACAAAAAAAGACCCAAAGTTATATTTAATGTACCCCTTTTCGTTTTTCGCTAAATATATAAACAAATGATTTATTTGAGTTGTTTGAATTATTGTTACATAAGTTGTGACGTAATACTCTGTATGGGTGTGGCTATTTTGAGTAGATTTTTAATTGGCTGCTCATTTTGCGTAACAACAACAACAAAGGAATAAATTTGTTTAAGTCAGGAAACTGTGTAAGAAAATACAGTGAAATCCCGTATAACATACATTTTTATGATGCTACGAAATTTTTTTTGTTATAATATTTGTGTAATAATAATAATAATATGCGTAGATTTAAATACATTGGAGTTTATACTTTTATCTTCAACTTTTCGTTGAAATAAAAATGTGCATTCCATTTGAAGATTCGATAGCTTCTTGTTATCATTATTTAAAATAATATTTTTTTTTATCATTTTCAAGTTAAAATATGAGAATTTTTCTTCTAAAGATATTAAAGTTTGAAATACTTTTTCAATTCCTACTATTAACTCACACACTCTATATATTTATTTATTTGTTTGTTTATTTTTTTATTTTTTATCTTGGTGGAATTTTCAATCGTTAATAAAATATTTTTTTAAAGCACCAATTGAGTTTTAAAATTTTAATATACATGATTATTTTGGGTGAAAAACAATAATTTAATTATAATTAAAAAAAAATTAATTGATTAAAACTAATTATTTAAAGAATTACAAATACAGCCACGTTGGCACCCTTTTTTTGACTTGTGTCAAAACTTGAAAAGGTTTTTCCACGTTTTAAGACAGTTGAACTGAAATTTTATATACGGATTGTTTTGGGATGACAATAGATTTTTTTATGAAAATTTAAAAAAATTTTACCACTTAGCGTTGTGATTATGTCCTATGTATATACATATTTATTAATTGTAACTATTTAATAAAAGGTAGCTAAAACAAAATTTTTCTTTGTTAATCTAATTAGGAACTGACTTAAAATACTTTTTTTTGATTATTTGTTTTTAAAAAGAAATCTGATGCAGTTTTTTTTTCTATTTCTTATACGTGATTGTTGAAGATGTCAGATTTTTTATGATAAAACATGCACGCGCACACATACACAGTTTGAGTTTTTTAAAGAGTGTTTGTGATTACACTTTAGAAGTTTTAATTAACAAAAATGATATCTTAAATTCTCTCTCATAATAGCATTAGTACTAAACGGGCAAATAGATTGCCTACAGCTGTTTCTGAATTTATTGAATTTTCTTTAAATCTAATTTTATTTTTTATTGTAACATTTTGTTGTAAATCAATTCCAAAAATATTATTGACGTGAAGAAGCTAAGAAATCACAATTTGATATTGAAATATGATTATTAGAAATAGAATGCGTCAAAAGAAATTTCCGCATGATTGTGAATCAAATAAAGAAATTGAAATTTCTAAAAATCAAACTTCTAAAATTGCGAGTTTTATTCCCTACTTATTTTACAATACTGATGTAACATCAATGCTTCTTCACAAGACAAAGAAAAAATTCTATTTCACTGTTTTTTACATTTACATCATACACCTAAAGCGAAATCTTAAATTACATATGGACTTCTAAAAACTTGAAAATTTAGTAACACTTCTAACTTACCAAGAAATTAAAGAAAATAAGACAATTAAAAAGTACTAAATAGAAATAGTAATACTAGTTATAAAGTGACGTAACACATCTTGTTGCAATACTTTGAAGCAGCAAAAAGGCATCTTTTTTAACAAACACCTCCGCAAGAAAGCAACCACACAGATTGTGTAAGTTATTGAAATTGAACTGCAATACGCGACATTAGTCTCTTGAAACTGTTACCATAATTTCAATTGTCAATGAAATTGATTTCAAATAGATATCTTTTTACTGTAAAATCGTAAGCATGCCAGCAAACTATTTTTAAGTTTAATTTGTAATGGTAATATTTGTAAAATATTATAATGTAAAATAAAAAGAAATTATGGAAAAAATTATCAGTTTTTCAAATAAATTCATGTTTTTGCAATTGCTATTTTATTGTGATTAAAAAGCTACGCTATTATATATATAAACATTCACACTCATTCACTCACTTACTCATAACGTGATCTATACATAATTATTAGACGAAGATACTTGCAATTTAGGAGACATGTTACTTTTGTTGAGAAGAGATACGGTAAGAATAAGTTTTACGAAAATCAACTCTCAAGGAGGGGTTGTGGAGGCGTTAGAAAGAAATTTCCGTTTTTGAACTATTGGGTCTACAGTCCTGAAATTTAGCAGGTATGTTTCTTTTGTCGAGAAGAGATCCTTTAACAACGGGTTTTGTGAAAATCGATTACCAAAGAGAAATATTGCACAAGCGAGAAAGACGGAAATTCCCGTTTTTGAACTATTAGACTTAAAGACTTGAAATTTAACAGGCATGTTTCTTTTGTCGAGAGGAAATCCGGCAAGAATGGGTTTTGCAAAAATCCTTTCTTAAGACGCGAGGGCTGTAAGAATGTTTTTGAATACGATCAAAAGCTTAGTGCTTGGATTTAGATGTCAATAACTTAAAAGAAATATACAATTATATAACATTATGAAATACCCATTTGGTAACGGCATTTTTTTTAATAACCAACCTTTGCTGTTTTTCATCATTAAAGGTAGCTGAAATATCCAACTTTACGCGGATTGTTCTTTGATTCCATTCTTTCATAATACTTAAATATAATACCGTATAAATATAGATAACTTTATCGGTATCTTACAAAAAAGTAAGAATATCTCCATTTATTTATCAAAATTAAAAATTAATTTAATATCAAATTAGTTTAGTAATGAAAAACTGCTTTGTACTTCGGGGAAAAAAGACCAAAGACGTTAAATTTTCCGCAGATTCTAAAATTTTGAAATGACAACTTCAAAAATACGGAAAAAATGGGAAACTTCGGTTTTGTACAGTTATAACGTTGACTCAATAATTTATTCTTTAAATGAATAATGTGGGAAGGTTGAACAACAACCACGTCACATAAGTGATGCCTTTTTCGACTTTTTTCCTCAGCGAGTGAGGGGACTGGCTGAAATACTAATTATTATGAAGTATAGCTTGCTGATTTTTTTATTGTATCCATAATAAGTATTTTCAATGCCAAATCAACGCATTTGTCTTGTATTGTTTAGCGAAACTAGACTTTCATACAACAAAAAGTTTGAGTAAGTTAGCGATGAAAATATAAAAGAAAACTCGGATAAAAATGTAGTCAGTGCACACCATGGAGATGGAAAAATAATGACGCTAACAGAGCTTTTTCCTGTTTTGTTTGTACGAGCTATTATTGCTATTATTACGTTTAGATGTAAACCAATTTTCTCCACTAGATTCCTCCACCACCTTTTGCGAAAATTTTAAAATGGATATTTATACGAAGAAATTGTTCTTTTAAAATAGGGATATTCCAAATTAAATATGTTAACTAATTACATTCAAACAAATCAAATATCAGTATTCTGATCGAAATGGATGAAGGAAATATATGCTTATTGCAAAATTACCAATCGAACATCAATAAGAATTTTAAAAAAATGAATGTTAAAATATTTTGCTGAGAGATTTTAATTCGATTTTCATACCCAGAACTATATCCATATAGACTACCGGTACATATTATACCGTCGACAAGTTCGGTATAAATGACGCCAAATGCTGTTATCGTTACTATTGTTTTGAAACATGCTCGGGAATGGTTTTCCATTCCCGATGGTCTCAAGGGTGTTAACTATTTCTTGAAGGGTGAAAGTAAAACAATTTTCAAATTTAGCATAATTCTTTTAAATTTAAATTAAATAATTCGAATCTTTTACACATTATTTACAAAGAATTATGGCTTCAAAAAGTACAAAATGTTTGAAATATAATCATAATTTTAAAAATTATAAGCCCATGGAAATATGTAATAAATATTAAATAATTTTTGCGTTGCGCACGCTATTTTCTAAAATAGTAGCCTCTGATGTATAAAACTTTATAGAATTATAAAGTGTGTCATACTCTTTAAGCCCTACATCATTTAAGAATAACATATCTTTTGTATTTCAAAATATTTGAAAAATATTAAAAACTTTTAAAAATTTTGAAAATTTAATTTTTTTTATTTTTAAAAAATATAATTTATTATTCTATTGATATAAAATTACTACTGTGTAATAAAGATACATTTAACTTTATAAATCATTTTATCGCTAGTATAATTAAAGCTACTATTTTAGAAAATAGCATGCGCAACGTAAAACTTAATTAATATTTCTTTTAGAAATGTTTCTTATTTTCATATGTGTATAATTTTTAAAATTACGATTATATTTTAAACATTTTATACTTTTCTGAGGCCCCATTCTTTTTATAAATAATGTGAAAAAGATTCGATTTATTTAATTTTAATTTCAAAAAGTTATATGTATTTGAATATTGTTTATATTTTCAGCCCTTTAGAGAAAATTAACAGCCCTGAAACCCCTTAATGGCTGCATGTTATGGCATTTGGGGATAAGAAAGGCTTGAAGAAACTGGTTGACGGTATAATACGTTACTGTAAATGTGCACCAGATTGCTTTCAGCAACTGGATAACTTAGCAGAACAGTACATGATTCTTACTAACAGCTTATTCATCATAAACATATATTCAAAATATAATATAAAAATCAAATACAAAATTTTTAAATTTAAATTCCACTTTTTACAAGAAATTCTCCAAACTGCTCGATATGTAACATTCATTTGAGTCCTTACATAAAAAGGAATCACACTTAGCGAAGTAGATATATCAGCTAATGGCGTTTGAAAAAAAATGCCAATGGACTAGATTCATGTGACGTCATAGTCACATGATGACTGAGCCACGTGTTTTCCACCAATCAGTTCATAAATTAATGCGACGTCATAATTATATCATAAATATAATCACGTTTTCAGCCAATTAGTTCATGTGCTTCACTGTTGCCAACTTTTGCTTTTAGCAAGAACTTTTTTTTTAGAAAGTACATATTTGTCAACGATATAATAATGCATATATTTAAACAAAATGCACTTAATTTAAAAATATTCGTCTAGTTTAAGTATTCGTCCAGTGAAGAAGTTTAGCACATTAACACTCTTTACCCAATCATCAAATTTTAAATGTTATCTAAGTTGAACAACTTAGTATGTCAATTTTTAATCAACGGGAAACACGTGAATGCCGTTATTATGTGACCATCATGAATTTAGTCCATTGCTCATTTTTCCATATCAGATTTTTATCCAATTTGGTAACAATAATTTACCAAGTCGTCGATTAAAAATGTGCATTAAGATCCAACCAAAGCGATAAATTGTCATTATTTGGTTTTTATTTTATTTCTTTAAATGCTTCTCCTATTCCATTTAAGTTTAGTGTCGCAGTCGGAAAATTAATCCTTCAAGAATCTTTCAATAGCAATGAAACGTTAAAAGTTTTCTGTTCATCAAGTTAAATGTTTTTTATGTTCAATATAATATGGGTTAATAGGATTTATGAACTCCATTACTAAAGGACACATTAAAGGGTTATGATGTTCTCACGGTGCATTTAAAAGAGTGATTAATGCATTTTCAGCTTATGATACTCATTTGGTTCTCAATTGGTATGTCGAAACCTCCAAATATCCAACTTCTTATACTTTTTATAGTAAAAAATATATATATATATTTCTTGTTTAATGTTAAGATTTCCCTATTTACAGACTCTGAAAGGCCTCGTGGATAAGTTGATTGTGTTAAGTTAAAATTGAAAGATGTGCTATCCTAAACTAGGCCACTAAATTGCCCCCAGTGTAAAATCTCTATTAGAACATGTATTTCGATTAAGAATATTAATCATTTTTTTATTGTTTGCAACTACACGTAACCATTACTACAGCATAGTTTTTTTTAATTAGGTGCTTACTGTTTTCTTAAAAAAAAAGAGTCAAACAAGTATATATTAGTGGCAGAGGCACTCTTAGGAATAAAGAGGAGCTATTAAATCACTCAAAACGTTTTGGGAGTCACAGAGATGTGTTCAAAATCTTGGAGGTTCGTGATACCAAGTTGGTACATTAATGTGGGTAGTGGGGGGTACGATGATCGAAAGTCTTAAGAACCACTGCGGTTCACGAATTTTTTTATGTCAAATAAAAGTTATGATTCCAGAGCTGATTTTGTTTCCATATAAACTCATTTCGTACTTACTGCCTTTGATAATCATGTTGAAGCTATAGCTTTTTTGCGATTCAACAACGTTCAGTGAGAGAATCTGCTTTTAAAAGAGCTGTTGTTCTTTCTGTTTCTTCAGAATAATCTCTTCAGGCTTTGCACAAAATTTACAATGCGTGTCGCAGAAAATTTTGGGATGCAAAATGTTGTTGAAAGGATTTGTTCATAAATTTTCCCTACAGGGTAGTACATAGTAGAATCGGGAGAAATGAACACGTAGACTTACTTGCTAAAATAGGACTCTGGAGGTCCACAGATTCACCATTTGATTCTTCAAGGTTTTAGATATATATAACTTTCAAACACAATTTTAATTCGAAAGCAGCGGATGTATCTAAAGATTGGAATTGGTTGATCCTCAAAGTGAACACTTCATGATACCCAAAAAAATGCTCTTGTTGTTTGATTTATGCTGTTAACACAGTGCTTCTCAAACTTTCAATATACGTGACCCTCTATTCAATCATCTCTCATTTTCATCACGCCCCCCCTCCATACAATAACAATGTATTAATATTAAATAATACTACACTTTGACACTAAATATACAATACGACTTTACCTCTTATGTGCCACCGACGTATATAAACGTCTCACTCAGTCAAAGTATTAATTTTCTGGACGTATAAATACGTCTTTCCGAAGTACGATCTTTTCTGAACAGTGCTATCCACGAAATTATTCCGAAGGCTTTGGAATGCAATAAAATAACCTTGACGGTGTTTGCGAAGGATTTACTTATTTCAGAGGATTTGCTTATTCATTCCTTTTCTACTACCCCTAAAATAAACCATCAAAATACGCTCGTCTACATGGAAAACGGTGGCATTGGGTAGCGAATCGCGTAACTTTTAATCGGCAGTTAAGGGATTAATTATAAACCGTACAAATTATCAAGATAAATGTTAATACAAACCCATGGGGTCACGGATAATTGTCAAATTTGTTCTTATTAATTATAAAATACATTGTACAGTACTGATACATTTATAAGTATCAGTGTAAATGTGCATTTTATATTTTATTATATCAGAAAGTATATTTTTTTCGTTTACTTTCAGTAAATTAATTTTTTAAATAATCTTTTGTTTCCGATTTTTTAATGTGCTCGCGCCCCCTCGTAGAGTTATCACGCCCCCTCAAGGGGGGGGGCGTGCCCCACAGTTTGAGAAACGCTGTGTTAACAAATTATGACTGTCTGAGATCTCATCTCTTCTGTATCGATGTTGTTCATTTCCGGATTGTATAATTTGTGAATCTCGTCAACCTATGACAGTCGAACATTTACCGCCGTATTAACCGCTAACCAAATTGGGCTATAAAACCTGGAGTTAAGTAGACGAGGTCAAGTGAAAGTAAACCGCCGGTTAAAACTTTCTCATTATTTGTTTGACTCTGGTCACTCAACTACGAGTTTTAAGCCACATTGGTCAAAATAGACGTGTTTGCGCTTACTGTGCAAACACGTTTAAATCTAACCAAGCTTTGAGCCCCGTCAGAATTTTGTAACTGAGCTTGTGACCCAGCTAGTAAACGGCGAGTACGGCAGTAAGTTGTTTTGATTGTGGTGTTGAAAAATACTGGATAGGGTCGTGTGCTGTTGACGTGTATCCTAACTTGTGTGAGACATTTATTTAATAAAATATTTTATCTGCAATTACTTTTATCTTTCTGTGTTTACTTAACATTTGATCTAACGGTTAGTTAACAATTTTAGATTAAATGTTGAAACAAGTAATATAAAAAATTTTTGTTTAAGTTGATTTCTACTTTGATCAACAAAGAAAATTTTTATTTTAGCTACTTTTTAGTGAATAGTTGCATTTAATATAAATATGTATATACATAGGACAGAACCCACAACAAAAGTGGTAATTAATTTTTATTAATTAAAGTTGTATTGTCATCCAAAAAAATTTGTGTATATAAATTTCAGTTCAACTGAATCTTTAAAACGTGAAAAAAAAACTTTTCAAGTTTTGGCACAAGTCACTAAAAGGGTCACTAAGTCGCCAAAATAAGCCAACGTAGCTTTTTTGTAATTTTTTAAAAAATTTTTTAATTTAATTTTAAGAATTAAAATTTAAAGTTATGTACTTGTCATAAAATAATCATGTATATAAAATTTCAGCTCAATTGAGCGCTTTAAAATGTATTTTATGAACGATTGAGAATTCCACGAAGGTAAATAAATAAATAAATGTACAGAGAGTGTGAGCTAATAGTAGGAATTGAAAAATTGAGTAATATTAAATCCAATTTTGATCTAAAATCTCATCCGTGTATAAAAACAATAGTAAAAAAGAAGAAAAAAATAAAACTGAAGAAGAAAAACTGAAATGTACAGAAATTCCTCAAACATTTTAATATCTTTGCTTATTAATTTTCAATGGCTCAGATTTCATGTCATTAATTTAAAGTTTATATCGTATTAAATATTTCTTCTGCAATTTTTTCAATTGGCTTTGTTCTTAGAATGTCCTTAAATTTTTAGCTATAGTTTTTGTCAGTTTTAAAGCCAGTTTCTTGAAGGACTTTTAGTGGTCTTGCGGTTTAGTAATAGACCTTGATCACCTTTGCTCTTTATGTATCACGCAATTCAAAATATGCTATTCTTGCATTTAAAAAATCCAACCAAAATTAAATCTTACTGTTTCACATCTTTTATCCTCTGTTTTACTTTGAAGAAATATATAATTTCATATGTGCGTAACAAAACTTTCTTTTTTGAATACAGGGGGAAAAGTTTCGGTACTTTTCCATTTTGCCTGAGCAAACCTCGCCAAGCTGATTTTATTGGCGACATCACACAATATACAAATAAAGAAAAACGCTAATGAATATTAATCCTGAGAATTTTTTACTTTAAAGGCATAAACATTTTCTTATCAGTTCAGATCTTTTTCAAATAGGGCTTTCACATTTCTTTTCTTTTCATAAATTCTGTGAGAAAACTTTCTAAATGATGGCGTGCCGTTTTCCTGTATTTCTTGTATCGCCATTTTTTTGGCACTACCCAACATTCTTTTTCTTTTTTTTCGTGTGGATTCCAGTCTTCGAATAGACAAAATTGTATTTATGGTTCAGTTTAAAATGTTCAAAACTTTCCTCTTCTCTTCCTCTCTTTTCAGTACAGTATGATTTCCGCGAATCTGAATATTCGATTAGTTTTTTCGATATTATCCTTAGTTGCTTCTAATATAACGGCCATGGATCGGTTTGGCACCTTCACAAGAAAGCGTTCGTTTGTTTCAACGCTAACTCCACCAAAGATCCATTATTGTGGTGGAATCCATCCCAGATTGTGTTTGGGCTTCGTAAACGTACTTTCATCCACATCGGTGATCTTACCATGTCTTATTTCCTATTGTTGACATTTATGCAAAGAAAACTACTCCTGTTTGTAGTAATTCCAGCCCACTACTGTTCTGCGACTGTGTGTGTGTGTGATTTCCAACTGTTTTTCCCACCCTGTAACTGTGATTAATTCCTCGATCCAACCATAAACCTCACACACTTCAAGAAACTCAACTTCGATGACTGAAATCATGTGCCTTTCCGGATACTTTTTCTTCTGCGAGAAGTTGAAAGGTTGAAGCGCCATGGAATTTCAGTTTCGAAATACAATTCCATTTCATGATTATTACCACAAGGGGAAATTTTAGGCAAAAAACTTTCTGCTTGAAAGAATCTGACATTCTTCAATACGTACTATCAAAACCATGACAATTTTCAAGATAATTCACCAAATTGGCAATACCAATTTCTCACTTGTCATAAGCGCTGAATTGGTAACTATGTGCTTCGTTTCACATTTGTCCACTTGCCACCATCCTAAGTTTAACCGTTCCTTGATATGGCAAGCTCGAGTACTAAAATGCGCGAATCTGGGATTTACCAAACTCTTAAATAATAAAGTTAAAAAATAATATAATTATATATTATTATTATTATTATATATACGAATAAAATACTGATCTAACATGAAATTAATAATAAAATTAAAAATAAAATTAAAAAATAAAACTTAGTATGCTGCGGCGTTTCCTTCTGCAAAGTCACAAACAATAAGGGACAGGAATAAAAGTCCTTAACGAGTGGCCCGAAAAAGGATTTCTTTCGTCTCCATCATCTAAGGCATGCACGGCGTAGCTGCTGACTGGTAGGTCAGTGGTTCAAATAAACACCCCTGACAAGGTCAATAGCTTGTCACCGAAAGTTATTCTTTTTCTGTTATTGAAAATTATTTACTTAAAATTCCTTGTTGTTTTTTACAGTATTTTTCTGTTATGTGCTCGATATTCCCATCAGCGTATTCCGTCTTTAGAATTCATGTTGTTTTATTGAACGTTTTTTTTTCTATAGTATGAAATTTAAAGAGATTTTCCCCTGTGCTGCAGATTCTAATTTTCTTTGGTTTTCCCTTTATTTTGACGAAACCCAACTTGAATACTCCGTTTCGAGTCGTTTGTATCCTTTTTGGTGACTTTATCGCTTGTACCGGTGAAATTGACAAGTACTAAAAATGTAAAAGTTAAAAAGGTAAACATGTCACCTTGAAAGGTAAAAGGACTTTTAAATCAAAGGCTTCACTAAGGCTATTTATGCACTTGGAGGGGCTCTGATGCCTTTTAAAACTGTTGATTATAAATCTCCTCTCTTTAAGATAGTAGAAGTTTAGAGAGGGGGTGCCAGCTCAGGTATTGTCCTCATCGCTTGACTAAGGTTCAAGATTACAAGATCTTCCTACGGTTCAAGATTACAAAACCTCCGCCAAGGACAAGATCCTTTACGGGTTTAAGATTACAAGATCCCCCTACGGTTCAAGATGACAAAATCCTCTTCGGTTCAAGATTCAAGATCCTCCACGGTTCAAGATTACAAGATCCTCCCCCAGTTCAAGACACAAAATTCTCCTCGGGTTTAAAATTACAAGATCCTCCTACGGTTCAAGATTACAAGATCCTCCTACGGTTCAAGATTACAAGATCCTCCTACGGTTCAAGATTACAAGATCCTCCTACGGTTCAAGTTTCAAGATCCTTCGGGTTTAAGATTCAAGATCTTCTTTCGGTTCAAGTTCGATCCTCCACAGTTCAAGACTACAAGTTCTCCTCTTTCAGATTACAAGACCCTCCTACGGTTCAAGAGAGATTACAAGACCCCTCCAGATTCAAAATTACAAGATACTCCTACGGTTCAAGATGACAAGATCCTCTTACGGTTCAAGATTACAAGATCCTCCTACGGTTAAATTACAAGATCCTCCAGGGTTCAAGATTAAAATCCCCACAGTTCAAGATTAAAAAGATCCTCCACGGTTCAAGTTTACAAGATCCTCCTACGATTCAAGATTACTAGATACTCTTACGGTTAAAAAAATTACAAGTTTCCCCCCTAGGGTTTTAAGATTAAAGATCCTCCTACGGTTCAAGACAAGATCCTCTTACGGTTCAAGTTTCAAGATCCCCCCAGGTTCAAGATTAAAAGATCCTCCAGGTTAAAGATTAAGACCTTACGGTTCAAGATTACAAGATCCTCCTACGACAAGATTAAGATCCTCTACGGTTAAAAAATTTACAAGATCCTCCTAGGTTCAAGATTGATCCTCCTAGGGTTCAAAAGGGATTACAAGATCCTCCTACGGTTCGTTTAAGATCCTTAGGGTTCAAGATTACAAGATCCTCTTACGGTCCAAGATTACAAGATCTGTTGCCAATAGCCCTCGTGTTTTTTTAGAGTGAAACGTAAATTGAAATCAAATAAATCCCGAATCCTCGATTTGTCATTATAAACTGTAAACGTATCTATATCAAATGAAGAATGACAGCATAAAGATAGGCTTTTTCACGGGTGTCACAATCAAAAGCTTTCCACTTTTCAATTCAATAACCCGAGTATTTACTTCAAATAAAATATTCGTTACGGATTCCGTTCTGTATGCGTCCGTATAAGCCTTACGATCATTGTAAATTATATGGAACTTACCCTGCGCCCCATAACGCACGGCATTTGAGAATTTATTGACTAATTAATTTTTAGTAGTAAGTAAAAGCCTTTTTGCGAGTCTTAATAATAGTGGTTCACATGCAAGCGTGAATATTATTGCATAATCACTTGTACATGGAAAAAAAGGTGAAGACCACGGAAATTTCGTTAAAGTGCTCTAAATAGTTACAATTGTTGATGAAACTACTTTTTTTCGACCTTCAAAAATTACCTGCAAGACAGCAGAACACGTTCAGTCAACAAACTCATTTATAATTCCACACAACTTCCGCTTTCTCTTTCCCAGAGACCTTGATTAAATTCTCCACTTCCGTGAATCGAACGGCACAATCGTCTGCCGGTAGAAAAGTAAACAATTGTTATCTGTCGAGTGGCAACGCTCGAAAGATAAAAATTATTATCTTGTCAAAATGAACAGACAGCGAATGAGTTTCTTCGAAGTATTTGTGTTAAGGGGTCTCAGATATGCGTGAATTCCATTTTAAGTGATTATATTTTTCGATAGTTTATTTCGGGTTCTTCCCTAGTTTTGATATGCTATATCTTTTCTTTAAATAAATAATAAATGCTCGGAATTTTTTGATAAAATCAAAAGTAAATATTGAAATTGACGCAAATAGTTATCTTATATATTTTAAACTAAGTTCAGAGTTGACATTAATGCCAATGAAATGGGTAAACGTTTTTGAGTCAAGAAAAAAAAAATTGGAAAACAGCAAAATGAAGAAATTAAATAGGCTCTCAAAAATATTCGTACATTTAGAACTTTCTACAAAATTTAATGTTTTTTAACTAAAAAAAAATTAGTAATGAAATTTTAAAATTTTTACGTTCAATTTGTTCTTATTGCAAAAACATAACCAATTTTTTAAAGAATAACTGTTATTTTAAAAAATTAATAATAAAAAAACTACAGAAAAATTACGCCACAAAAGGTTTTTTTTAAAAACTCTTTAAAATAGTTTTAACTATTGGGTTTTTCTTTAAAATTTTTACTTTGTAGGATTTTTTATCATCCACAAAAATTTTAAACGTCTTGGGATAGATTTCTGTTTTTTTTTTTTTTTTTCTGTTTTTTTTTTATTCTTTGTGAGTGTTGTTTTTAACTCACGTTTTTATAGGTCATGTCTTCTTACTCTATCTTCAAATTCTCTCCAAATATGTTCTAATGGGCTTAAACCAAGTGATTGAGGAGTTGTTTTCAGAATTTGGGGACAGTTATAGAGATACAAGAGGCGTACGTTGAAAGCAGGGTGCTTGGAGGTCATTATCTTGTTATAAATGAAGTCGTCTCCAATAACCAAAATTTGGGCGGATAATTTCAAATTGTTCTTTAAAATATTTAAGGTATCCGACTACCCTAAAATCATGATTTTTTTTTCAAAAATTGACAAATTTTTCTTATGATTTTATTTTATATAGGCCATCTTATTAGCTTTATAAAAATACCAAGGTTTTTATTTTCCATTCTCTAGAGCAAAAACTGTAAGTGTTTTAGTAAAAGTAGATGCCATAACTTTACACAAGATGTCAAACTTTAAAATGTGTTTTACTCGAAATGTGTGTTTTTTTCGAAAAGCTCAAACGGGACAGCGATTGCTCAAAAAGTTTTGAAATAATTTGCTAAAATTTTCTGTGTATGTTCTGTATAACAGTAAAAGTTTTGAGTGTTTTGACCTTCAGAGAGAGATGTATCAATCACTGTTTTATTTCAAAATTTACAGTCCTTTATGTGAATATAATCACTGTCTTTTTTAAACAATTTCATATAATCACTAAGATAAAGTGTTCTAGTTTTTGTACAAATTAAAATATCTCTTATCCTGAAGGTCATTTCAAACAGGAATAACAAAGTAACACATTAAAATTTAAAAATTCATAATTTGTTCATAAAATTTTTGTACAGAGCGGACCCCGTTTATGTAATTTTTAATACATTTGCATCAATTTTTTCCCATTTTAATAATAATAAATTTTTTTTCTGTTTTCAATTTTAGGATTTTTTTCTTTAAAATATACTAAATAAATCTAAAAATCACACACACACACAAAATCCCCATATCTCTTTTTATCAAAAAAAAAAAAAAAAGTTGTCGCAAGTAGTCGGATACCTTAAATGAAGCTCATGATTCACAATACTATTAAATAATGCCAAATTACCTCATCCTAAAGCTTATTTACACCCTACACAGAACATCTCCACCTTTATGCTTCAATATTCCAAAAAATTTTCGGCAGTAATTATTTTTAAAAGAAATATTTTATATTACACATGTGTATGTGTACAAGGGGATTAGATATCAGATTTTCACTGATTCTCAGGTCACTATTAATGCAGTTTCTTCTCAGTCCTATTTTCGAAATCAATGAAATTGTACTTAGTTGTTAACCTTTCATTAATTCTTTGGTGGACAGTGGTCGAAATGTCACAATGCAGTGGATTTCAAGTCGTTGTGAAATCACGAGTAAGGAGTTCGCTGTCACACTGGCCAAAGCTGATTCTGACCTTTATCAACCATATTTTCCCATCAGTTATCAAAAGAATCCTTAGTGTTAGATTTAAAGTTCATTTTTGAGAGAAAATTCCAGTCTCTTGTGACCTATTTAGGACCTGTTGGTATTGTTAACTTGAGAATTGTAACTGGACATGACTATTAACGAACAGGGACGTCTTAAGACTTCTTGAGGCTCTGGGCCCCTACGCAAAAGTAGACCCTGAGCCCTTTCACCAATGTAGGCCTCACCTATGACCCTTAAAAGTAGACAGTACATAGCATACGTCGTCAAATACTCGTACAAACAATAATCTGAAACAAATAAATATGCATGACTTCCACAATCGCACAAATTGGCTCGACCGACTGCCGCCTTTTAACTGAATGAATAATGGTCGTGTATAGTGGTAGGCCCAGGCCTATACATGATTGACAGTCATTACATGTAGCCAGTTATTACATTGTCCGAAATTCCCAATTTTTCGGAGAATACAACTGGGCAAAGCATTTGACAGTAGACATTATTTGGATCCTGATCGTATTAAGGCTGAGTCGAGAATGAGATGAGGCCCCCATTCTGACCGAGGCGGGCTCGAACCCATGCCTTAAGGTATCCGACTACATTCGGAACCGTGATTTTAAAAAAGCGCATAAATGGATAATTATCGGGATATTTAGAGTCACTTAGATTAGAATACATGTATCAAATTGTTTTAAGAATATTTTGACAAAAAAAAATTTATTTAAATACAATATTTTTGCAAAAAATTAACTTAGAATAATCTTTTTTCTAAATGTTCTCCTTTTATAAAAAAAGGCTTCTAAAATAATAATATTTCGCGCTTATTAAAGTAAATACTTCTCCAGAGGTCTGAACTATAGGATTTTGAAAAATTCACATTATTTTCAGAGTTACCACCCATTGAAATATAATTATCGGCGTTTTTTTCTTAAAATTGCTCCCCTCTGTGTTGTAAAATATGGATAAACCCACTTCTAAGTTACATATTTCAAACATTCTAGTTGAGCTTCTGTGCAGAGGTCTGAGCTATATACAGGTGAAACATTATTATATAAGAGAAGCATTTTTCACAAAAGGAGAATATTTTGAAAATGGGTCATTCTATGTTCATTTTTTGTCAAAATATGGTACTTAAATAATTTTTTATTGTAATACTATTCTTAAAACAATTTTAAATACATTTTCTATACTAAGTAACACTAAGTTTCATAAATATTATCCATTTATACGCTTTTGATAAATCACGGTTCCGAACGTAGCCTGATACCTTAAGATGTCCCTGCCTACGAAACACTTCTACACATTCAGTTTAGTAGATTTTCCAGCTTATCATTTATGTAATGCTATAGACATGGGCGGAGACAAAACTTGTCTATTCCGGAACTGGCAACTTAGCAACAGCTATTACTATTAATCTTTTTTTATCCTTTACCTGTGTGAAGCATTTCTACCACCATTCGGCGAGTAATACAGTATAACGATGAAAAAGTATAAAAACTAGAATACTAACTTTCATTCAATCTGCCTCAATTAAGTTAGTCGTCAGCTAAAAACTTGAGGTGGTCTCAATCCATATGACCATGATGGCACGAATGTTAACAAGCTGAATCCATGATTCCTATTCGGTGTAAATGATTTTGCAGGTAATCAAGTCCAATTGCCATCCTAAAACAAACGGCTGCTACTGCCCTAGACAAGGAATTAGGGATTTTATAATTTTTGTGAAGCAGGATTTTCCACTTCTTTGTCACAGCTGCATGAACATGCAAATAAATTTTGGTATTTTTCATTTAATTGTTTATTATATTTTTGACATTGCGTAATGGTATAGGAGAATCATGTTGGATCATAAGAGATCCATCTTTGTATCACATGTTGGAACCATGATTTAAAAGGCATAAATGTAAATTTCAGATATTTAGTGTCATTTAGATTAAATACATGCATAAATGGTTTTTGACATTTTGACAAAAATATTTAAATAAATATTTCGGCCAAAATAACTTGATCTTTTTTCCAAATTTTCTCCTTTTGTAAATGTTCTATTGTATTAATATTTTGTCTGAAATCAGCTCATACCTCTGTACAGAGGTCCAACTAGAATTTTTGAAACGCATAACTTGGAAGTGGGTTTTTATCCATGTTTTACGAAAACAGAAGGAGAAATTTTAAGAAAAAAATGCCGATAATTATTTCCCAAAAGGTTGTAACTCTAAAAATAATGTGAATTTTTCAAAAGTCACTAGTTGAGCCCCCCTTTTACAGGGTCTGAGCTATATATAGGCAAAATATTAATACAATAGAAGCATTTTTAAAAGGAGAACATTTGGAAAAAAAGGGTTTTTCTAAGTTAATTTTTGGGCCCAAAAAATTTTTATTTAAAAATTTTTTTGTCATAATGTCCTTAAAACAATTTATACATGATTCTAATCTAATAAACCCAAATATCATGAAAATTATACATTTATGCGCTTTTTTAAAATCATGGTTCCGAACGTAGTCGGATACTTTAACAAGTCTATTTGCCGTTCATTTCCATAGATGTCACCGTGATTTGGAATCCACTGAAGAGCAACGCGGTGTTAAAAATTATTGTACTTTTTTTTCAATGTATTTCTGAATTATACTGAGTTTATCTGTTAATTATGGGATCGTATTTTAAATGTGCTAAAATAATTCAATGCTGATTAGTCTAATATTATTTTAAGGACCTTTCTAATGATATGATAATAATGGTCATATGCTGTATTCATAATACTTAACGCAAGGAATGAATAAAAGATATTGCTTATTGTAGTAGTATAAGTAAGTGGAGAGGTTTCAAAACAGTCTGATTTCTTTTATGAAAATATTGAGGAGTACTTATTGTATCCAGAAGAAAAATTTATGACTCTCTTACAAAATCCATAGATTGAGAACGCTTTGTTTTACAAATAACATATAATTACTGTATTAATATGTAGGAAGAATTTACTAAACAATAACACCGGTTTTCTTCTTCGATAACGAACCTCTAAAAATGGCAAATAGAACAACAACAGCAGCCCCAATAATGGATCAAAATTATATACATTTGATGGATGAATGCATTTGGACAAAAGTGGTATTGTTGGACTTTTGTTTCGAGAGCATATAAAAAATCTCTTATTAAATACTGTGAGGAAGTTTACTAATTTACTGAAGAACCGGTCAGAGGGACAGCTAATGGTCATAAACAATGTTGTTCGATCCATCAAAAAGTTTTCATCCAAAAGACTTAAATTCAAATTCTCTATCATTATGTTTCATCATGAATAGAAATTTATATACTGGTGTATATATATATAATATTATTATTATTGATATTTACTTCCTAGCATTATGTGTTTTATGATATTGAAAACCATTTCCATAACTCTCAATTTCTGGTTTAAATAAGGACATGACGAATTTCTAAAATTGAAGTAGAACTATCTTTTACACACTCGTAATCCCCTCCCCCAAAGAGGATCACCGCAAAACCCATTTTTAGTGGATCTCTAATCAGAAAAATAAACATGCTTACCAAATTTCATACTTAAATAAAATTGTTCAAAAACGGAAATTTTTTTATCTATAAGCCTCTTAGAGCCAGTCCCCCTTTTAGAGTCAGTTGTTAACGGATTTTAATTCAACAAAAGAAACTTATATACCAAATTTTATTAATGTATGTCTAGTAGTATGAAAACCGGATTTGTTTAAATCTATACACCCTATTAGCTCTCCTCTCTCCTCCATAGGAGTCAATTTCTGTAAAATCTCTCCTTAGTGGATCTCTATTCAACGAAAGAAAGATGCTTACTAAATTTCAAGACCGTTCAAAGACAGGAATATTTTGATCTAAAACGCTCCTTAACTCTTCGCAACCCTTTTTAAGGATGCATTTTCGTAAAATTTCTTTCTTAGCGGATTTTCACTCCATGAAAGAAACGTCCCTGCTAAATTTCAAATCTTCAAGTTTAATAGTTTAAAAACGGGAATTTTCATCTCTATAACGCCACTTAACCCCTCGCAACGCCATTTGGGTGTCAATTTTCGCAAAATTCATCCGTTCTTAGCGGATCTCTACTCCATGAAAAGAACATAACTACCGAATTTCAAGTATGTAGATCTAATAGTTCTGGAGATATCGTGAGAAGTGAGTGAGATTGCCACTTTTCTTCTTTATGGATTACTTAAATTTAATTCACAAAAGCAACTTAAATAAATGCGGTAATTTTTTAAAAAATAACTTGTAAAAGTCATAAATTTAAAGAGTTGTATTTTCTGTGTTTGATTTAGACATTAAAAGGTCATTGATATTTGGTTATATGAAGAGAGAGAGAGAGAGAGAGAAACGCGAAACATTTAAATCTTAGCATTTTGATGTCCCTTTGAAATTTCATTTGAATTCATGTATGAAACTTTACGAAACTTTTATTGATGTATATGATATTTATTCTTTACAGAAGAGTTGCCCTTTAAAAGGAATCGGTTAAACCAGTGATCAGGTTACTCTAGAAAATATAATTTTCTGGTTTCCTGTTTTATTTTTCTCTTTAGAGGTCTTTTTTAAACTAAGATATTGTTATATTGTTGAGAAGATAAGGTTATTATTTATCAAATGCCTCGCCTATTGACTATCAGGTCATTAAGTAAAGATAAGGTTTTTATATTGCTGATAATTGATTTGTGTGGGTTTCACGGTTATTGTTATCTGGGTCATGAAAAATTTTGTTTGGCCAATGAGGGGAGATTGTAATTAATAGAAAACTAATTGAATATTTGAAAGCAGTAGCTCCCAAAATATGGTACGTGTATTCCTTGAGTAACCTCTACGCAAAAAAAGAGCCAACGAGTAGCTCAGAAAGAATATTTTAAATTAAAAATGATATTCGAAAAATAGCGTTCACTAAAGTATAAATTCCTACAGCAAATTAAGCGGATCAAATAACCCTTTGCGTAAAAATGGTGAATAATATTCGATTTCTCTAATGGGATAAATTCAAGTGACGTCATAGTCACATGATAAATAAAATCATGTGTTTCCAGCCAGTCAGTTCATGCTCTTTGCTGTTGCCAATTTTTGACTTTTTCAGAAACTTTTTTTTTCAAATGTATATATTTGTCAACATTTATAACGTACATATAGGTAAGCAAAAAATACATTCATCTTAAAATTACTCGTTTAATATAAGATATTATTTTTTTAATTTTGAAAAAAATTTTGAAAAAATCTCGACACTTGAACATCTTTATCATCAAATTTAAAATTTTACCTAAATTTTACTAGTGGAATATACAACAAATTCAAACCTAATGTTAGTTTTGAATTCAACGGAGAACTCGTGATTGCATTTATCATGCGACCGTCTTGAATTTAGCGTAGTACAAAAAGCACTAGCTAGTATTGTACTGAAAATTCTATGATAAGCAATATCAGTAATATAGAATTACTTGTTCCAGAGAATCACAGCCACGAATATAATGGTTATTACTGTATTTGTAATAAACATAGAGAAACTAAATCGTGTATATTTTACTCATGTAATTTTCAAATTCATTTGGGATAACTAAGGGTAGGGCAAGATAATTCTTTCAGTTTACTTTTTTAAATGAAAAAACTGAAAACAGTTTTAATACAAAACATACAAATGAAGACTTATAATTCGTATCTATTTCTGTAACTTTTTGCCCTTAATTTTCCTTTCTTTGTCACTTTTTTTTTGTCTGTATAGTAAATAATAGAATTTATAATTATAGTAAATACGTAATGTAGTATTTTCCGAATCGAGCTATATTTTAAACGAATAATATATTATTACCAGAGTTTCGCATATCAGTGACGGACTATCTTGAAATGCACTATTTTTGTGCAATCTTCAAAGATAAGATCACCCTTTATAATATTTGGATACAATTTGTATCATTCTTAATAGTAAAAGGGAGCTAAATTGTGGTATTAACAAATTGATTAACTAACGCAGTTAATTAACTTTAAAGTTATTTACTTATGAAATCCAGTTTTTTTTTCATAATTAAATAGTCAATGATTTCAACAGCTTATGATCAAAATTTCATTTTAATTCCCTGATTAGTTTCAAAGATATTCGGCAAAAACTGTTAAGGTATCCGACTACGTTCGGAACCGTGATTTTAAATAGGCTCATAAATGGATAATTTTCACGAAATTTAGTGTCACTTAGATTAGAATACATGTATAAAACTGTTTTAAGGATATTTTGACAAAAAAAATTATTTAAATACAATATTTCGGCAAAAAATGAAAGATTTACCTTTTTTAAAAATGTTCTCCTTTTGTGAAAAATGCTTCTATTATAATAATATTTTGCCTGTATATAGCTCAGACCTCTGTACAAAGGCTCAACTATGAATTTTGAAAAATTCACATTATTTTCAGAGTTACAACTCATTGAAATAATTATCGGCGTTTTCTTAAGATTTCTCCCCTCTGTTGTCGTAAAACAAGGATAAACCCACTTCTAAGTGATATATTTCAAAAATTCTAGTTGAGCCTCTGTACAGAGGTGTGAGCTATTTACAGGCAAAATATTATTATAATAGAATCATTTTTCACAAAAGGAGAGTATTTTGAAAATGGGCCATTCTATGTTCATTTTTTGTCAAAATAGTGTACTTAAATAATTTTTTATTGTTATACTATTCTTAAAACAATTTTATATACATTTTCTAATCTAAGTGACTCTAAATATCATAAATATTATCCATTTACACGCTTTTCCAAAATTACGGTTCCGTACGTAGTCGGATAGCTTAAGGGGCTATATAGTATGCTTCTTTTGCTCTATCAATTCATACTTTCTTAACGTTTTTGAGTATCGCGTTATGATTGGACCTATAATTATGATTTATAAATTAGCATAAGATCTCTTAAGCTCTTCTGATTTCCCGATGCTCCCTATTGAAATAATTTACATGAAATTCTGGATTTAAGGGCTTAATGTAATGAAGAATACAAATACATAAAATTTTTTGTGTGATAGAATCAAATTTTTCTCTCAAATCTATTTAATTACTTATATTTTAAATAGTAATTTTATGTTTTTTGCGTTTTTTTATACTTTTAGGCTCTAGGAAAACTTACCACGGTTGATGCAAACAGCTTTGTATAGAGTAGAATAGAACATTTTATCAAAAGTTTGAAGAACTCATTTAACACTAAGGGTTCCTTTATTTAATCTCTCGGTGTTAATTTGTTTTAGAAATTTTTTTTAATTATGTTTGTTAAGTTAATTACTTAATACATTTATATAACATTGTTAGATTGTTTTTAAATCATTAATATTTATTCCAATTTTAGATATGATGAGCATTATGGAAATTATTAAGTGTTACCTATTTTTTTTTTCATCTCACGATTGTAGACTCATTTTAAATATCAAATACCTCTTTATTCAGTCTGCAATACATTCTAATTTCATTATTTATTTTAATATGCATCCTTTTCACACGCGTAAACCAATCATTGTTTATTTTCAGTACAAAAACTTTTTAAAAATTGCCAAATCACTATTAAATAATTTCAATCGTTTCTTTTATAACCCAAGATAATTAAAGATTCGTTTAATATAGGGGTGGCACATAATAGCCCGCGGGTCACATGCAGCCTACAAAGAATTTTGTTTCGGTCCACCGACCCAGTCAGAAAATCAAATAGACAGAAAATATTCTCTATAATTGTTTCAACATATATTTGTTTGCAATTTTTCTTGCGTGAAGACCAACAAGAGTAAATATAGATGCAAGTTGGCTGACATTAATTTGCAAGCTGAGATGAAAATTTCTACAAGAAATCTCTCTCTCGATTTAAAAAAGGCTGCAAAAAATTGTGAAAAGGTACATTTGTCTCTATATACTGTTTCTGAATTTAAATGCGCTTGCACACACAGCAATAAATATAAAATTAGCACAATAAATAAATTGAATAAAAATGTCACTGTTTTATTTATCTTGTACATATTTATTTTAATGATATCTTTTTTTAGACCAGTGCTTCTCAAACTTTCAATACTCTCGACCCAATATTCAATCATCATTTTCATCGCACCTCCTCCATACAATAACATTGTATTGTGAATTCAATAATACTATATATTTACACTAAAGCTACAGTACGACTTTAACCTCTTATATGCCACCGTCGTATATAAACGTCTCGCTCAGCCAAAGCATTAATCTTCTGGACGTATATATACGTCTTTTCAAATACGATTTTTTCTGTGCACTGCTATCCATAAAATTATTCCTAACGCTTTGGAATACAATAAAAGGACCTTGACAGTGTTTGCAAAGGATTTACTTATTTCAGAGGATTTTGCTTATTTATTCCTTTTCTCCTCCCCCTGAACCCCCATCAAAATACGCGCGTCTACGTGGAAAACCGTGGCATTGGGGACCAAACCACGTAACTTTTAATCAGCAGTTAAGGAATTAATTATAAACCGTACAAGTCATAAAGATAAGTGTTAATACAAGCCCATGGGGTCACTGGTAATTATCAAACTTGTTCTTAATTTAGCATTGTTAAATAACAAAGCTACACAATGCATTGCACACTATACAATGCACATTACAATGCATTGCACACTATACAATGCATTAAATCGACAGCTAAAAAGAGAAAATATTGGAAACTCAGAAAAATAAAAAAGGAGCATATGTTAAAGGAGCAGCTAAAAAGAGAATGCACGTAAAATGCATTGTATAGTACAGACACCTTTATAAGTGTATTATATCAGTGTAAATGTGTATTTTATATTTTATTATGCCAGAAAGTATTTTGTTTGCTTACTTTCAGTAAATTAATAATGTTTTGAATAATCTTTAGTTTTCAACTTTTCAATATGCTCGCGCCCCCTTGTAGAGTTATCACGTCCCGCTCGTTGGGCGCGCCCTACAGTTTGAGAAACGCTGTCTTAGATGCTAAGTTAATTAATGATTGTAATCATTTTGGAAAAATGCGGCTCTTCGGTATTATCCGGTTTCACAATGAAGCCCTCGAGCCAAAACAATTGTCCATCTCAAATCTAATAGATTACTGACCCTAGCAGATGAGAATATGTACTTTCCGTTCATCTAAAAACCCAGAATGACAAAGTATGTATGCAAGAACTGAAACAAGACTGTGGAAAGCAAACTTTTAACATCTGCCGAGAGTGTAAAAGCTAATATTAATCATTTTTCTATTTTTTAATTGAAATATGACACTTCTCTTAAGATACCGTAAAATCTGTCGTATAACGTGCACCTACACTTCCAAGCTACAATTTTTAATTTTTAGGCATATTCACCGTATAACTCACACCCACTGTTTTAGGAAGAAACCTGAAATGTACATGTGTAATAACTATTATGTTTTGAAGTTATTTGTTCGAGGTATTGTTCTAAGCTCTAGAAAAAAATAGTATATATTTCTAGAACGAGAATCCTTTAAGTTCATAAGGAATGTCATTTGTTTTATAGAAACAGTTTTTCGATACATGTGGAAGTGTAATTTTTTTTATGCTCACCTTTTATTTTTATTTTTAAGGTATCCGACTTCGTTCGGAACCGTGATTTTAAAAAAGCGCGTAAATGGATAATTTTCATGATATTTAATGTCACTTAAATTAGAATACATGTATAAAATGGTTTTAATGACATTTTGACAAAAAAATTTATTTAAATACAATATTTTGGCAAAAAAAAATAACTTAGAATAACCTTTTTTTCAAAATTTCTCCTTTTGTGAAAAATGCTTCTATTATAATAATATTTTGCCTGTATATAGCTCAGACCTCTGTACAGAGGCTCAACTACGATTTTTGAAAAATTCACATTGTTTTCAGAGTTACTACCCATTGAAATAGTTATCGGCATTTTTTTCTTAAAATTTCTCACCTCTGTTTTCGTAAAACATGGATAAACCCTCTTCTAAGTTATATATTTCAAAAATTCTAGTTGAGCCTCTATACAGAGGTCTGAGCTATAGACAGGCAAAATATTATTATAATAGAAGCATTTTCCACCAAAGGAGAATATTTTGAAAATTGATCATTCTATGTTCATTTTTTGTCAAAATATTGTGCCTGGATAATTTTTTATTGTAACACTATTTTTAAAACAATTTTACATACATTTTCTAATCTAAGTGACACTAAATATCATAAATATTATCCATGTATGCGCTTTTGCAAAATCACGGTTCCGAACGTAGTCGGATACCTTAAAGCTCTTACTTTCATACTCGGCATATAACGCGCACCCGTAAATTTCTATGGTATTTATTGTGGTAAAAGTGCGCGTTATACACCGGATTTTACGGAACATAAATTTTCTTGAAATAAGTATGAGAAATATAAAAATATACCAATTTTTAATTCGTTGTCTATGAGTCGAATAATTAGTTACAGAGTAACACCGATTTAAGTTATTTAGAGTTAATATTCGAATAGTATAAAAACTGAAACCGTCATGATAAAAATTTCAGCTTCATAAATTACGAAGACTCATGATGCATATTTTACTCAATAATTTTTAAAGTGGTCTAACTTTTTAAAGTTTTTTCCTTCTATAGAAATAACCGTAAAATCAATGAGATCTAAAGCAGATAGCTTTTGATAAAAAGCAAGATGAATTTTTTCACACCTAATCTGCTCTGAAGATTTGAACGAAAAAAATTGGCTTCGAAAAATATTCTTTTCTCCGCCATATCTTTTATTAAAAGATATATTTGGGGTCAAATAAAATAAAGGACTTTTTTTTTATTATTCAATAACCGAAAAGACTTTAAAAGATCTACGAACAAATGCTCCTTTTTTATTTCTCTGAATTTCCAATATTTTCTCTTTTTAGCTGTCGAATTACAAAAAAGAAGAAACAATCTTAATTTAAAAAGTATTGATTTAGGGTAAAAAAACTCATATCGTAAAGTAGGAGATTAGGAAATATTACAAGATCAAATTTCCATATTCAGATTTAGATTAAATTTCGAAGTAAAACTTTTAATAGCATATTCAAAAACAATTAGATGACATCGTGTAATTTTGCGTAAAAACTCTAGATAAGAAAAAGTTTCGTCGATAATATATGATCCAAAAATGTTATAAGATATGGAAAGTGGTAGGAAAAAAAAATTAAGTATAAAATAAAAACTAATTAAAGATTATTCACTATACTTGTGGAATAGAAAACGTACATATCTAGTTTGTTAAAAGAAATAAAAATATGCGACTACTTTGGAAAAATTAATTTATTTACGAAATGTATAATCTCCTTTGACAGAATATATTTTCATTTAATGAATTTAATTCCGCATTTATAACATACATACTATACTGTTCGAATTAAGGTAGACAAGTGGTAAGAAAACGATTTTTTTCTAAAACCTTAGCTTTTAATCATTCCATACCTTAAGTAGACAGAAATACCTCTATATTAGTATGAAATATGTCCTCCTGTAGCAAAACGACCTCTTCAACTCGTCTCGGTATTGACTTCACTAGTGCAGCGCACATGTATATATATATATACTTAACTTCATCATCGTAATCATACTTGAATAGCACTTTTTATCATTTGTTTTGCTGTCGTTCTCATGTTAGCTAAACGATTCTTTGAGAATATGCCATAAATTCTCAATAGGATTTTAGTACAGTGAATTACCAGGCCAATTAAGCACTTTTATTCTATTTTCCCGCTAAAAGTCTGGACCAATTTCGAATTGTGACAAAAAGACAAATCATGTTGAAATGCTCCACCAAATATTTCCATGAATACAATAATCCTACTGCTTAATATTTATACGTACTTGACAGAATTAATTCATCATGGCTTTAAGGTATCCGACTACGTTCGGAACCACGATTTTCAAAAAGTGCATAAATGGATAATTTTCATGATATTTAGTGTCACTTAGATTAGAATACACGTATAAAATTATTTTAAGGACATTTTGATAAAAAAATTTATTTAAATATAATATTTTGGCAAAAAATTAACTTAGAATAATCTTTTTTCAAATGTTCTTCTTTTATAAAAAAATGCTTCTAAAATAAGAATATTTCGAGCGCGCGCTTATATAAAGTAAAGACTTCTCCAGAGAGTCTGAACTAAGATTTTTGAAAAATTCACATTATTTTCAGAGTTACCACTCATTGAAATAATTATCGGCGTTTTTTTCTTGAAATTGCTCCCTTCTGTTGTTGTAAAATATGGATAAATCCACTTCTAAGTTATATATTTCAAAAATTTTAGTTGAGCCTTTGTACAGAGGTCTGAGCTATATACAGGCAAAATATTATTATAATAGAAACATTTTTCACAAAAGGAGAATAATTTGAAAATGGGTAATTCTATGTTCATTTTTTGTCAAAATAGTGTACTTAAATAATTTTGTATTGTAATACTATTCTTAAAACAATTTTATATACATTTTCTAATCTAAGTGACACTAAATATCATAAATATTATCCATTAATACGCTTTTGCAAAATCACGGTTCCGAACGTAGTCGGATACCTTAAGAGGAACTAAGCTTCGAGTGGTATTTGTTGCGAAAAACCCCTAAAACATTTGCTTAGAATAGTGTTTTACAGTTTGTTGGGTATGATCTGGTAGCAGAGTTTCATCTTCATCTAACTGCACCTAATTTGCACCCCTGCACAAATAAATGTGTTTCATCACTGAAAATAATCTTTTCTAGTCGTTTTCAGTCAAGAATCGGTATTTTTTGGCCCATGCTAAACGTTTTTTACCTTTTTTTGAACCAGAAATTGCTTTTTCCTGTGCCTTGTTGTCTTACAGCTCATTTCCAGAATCCTTTTCTGTATAGTTGAAGGGCTCACTTGAACACAAAAATCCGATAAACCCTTTGAGGATCTTTGCCTATTTTTCTTGGCCTTATTTTGATATTTCTTATCAGAATTTTATCAGTTCTTAGAGTAGTTATCCGTTTAAGCTCACATTTTCCTTTTCTTTTTGGAGACGATGTTCCGGAATCTTGAAATGTTCTTAAAATTCTTGAAACACTTGAGTTGCCAACACCAACTACAGTAGGTACATCTCTCACAGTCATAGAAGTGTGTTCATTAAGAGTGGTTATCTTGGAACACTTTCTTTTTTGAAGTGATATCCATCTCAGAACAAGTGGAAGTAATACATATTGCAAGGAATTCTAAATTATAACCACCAGCTACCACACACTGAAAGGCTCACAACTGGATAATTAACACACCAAAACCATTTAAACGAGTAAAGTATAGTCAAGGTCGTTCAATCACGTTACCTCCAGGCAGATATAACCAATTTGAGGGGGTTGGGGACATCACTGATAATCACATGCAAACTTAGACAAGAAAAAAATACTTGTACCAATTAATTCGAACAGTACAGTACGTAGCATGATTTACTTCTAGAGTGATAAACTCGTAGGCCCACAAAGACGATTCTAGGAATTATACAACTTTGCAGGGTCAGAAATGCCTTCATCATCCGGTAGAGGGCGTTGTTAAGGATCCCGATCGAAACAATTCTTTTTATATTCATTCGAGCAGAGTAATTAATTTGTACAAGCAATCCCTTTACAATTATTTTTGTTTATGTTTTAATTATTGAAAGTGAGTGAAAACATTTTCATTAAGAAATGAGGGAAATGTGTGTGAATTAAACAAATTTAATTCAACAGAAATTAAATGTTTTAAAATATTGGGACTTCCAACTGCTACAATGCAACCTGCCTCTCTTCTCAATCAATGTTTTGAGATAATTTTTCTCATTTAATTAAGTATTTATTATTTTACTCGAAATGATTGAGTATTCGTTGCATGGCCAAAGGTCTAGTTCTGAGCTGAGATTGGTTAAGAAGGAAATTAGAGTTTATGTTATAGCTAATTACATAAATTTCAAACATTAATTTAATTTTATCTCTGTTAGGACTAAGAATCAAATTACTTCTCAAGTTTTATAAATGACTGGAATATATTCATTAAATAAGTTTGTGTATGTGTTTCTATCCTAAATAAAAGTAACTAGCACAATTAAATCAATTCATCTATTCTTTAAGCATTACTTTGTACTTCAAGTGTACTAAAAGTGCTACATATATAATAATTTACTTAAATTTTCTCTCGAGGGATTTTAACCCTCTAAGCGGTCTGCACGTAAAGTCTTGCCATTCTGGAGATGCTTCGAAAATGCACCTCACGTATTTTTTGCTCATCAGGTGGGATTCTCCAAAAAATGGGTTGAGCCGTATTTTTAAGAATGCAGCTCGGCCGCTTTTGAGGAATCTTCTTGAAGGCAGAAAAAGCATCTCTGAATGACGATTTTTCGTGCAGACCCTTGAAAGAGTTAACTCCTAAAGGTCTTGAGCTACCAAGATTTCCGATGATAATTAATTTTTATTTTACCAACTTAAAACAAACAAACTATCAACGACTTTATCTCTCAAAAAACTGAAAAGCTAGCGTTTTTAAATCAGGATGATGCAATCTTTCATCACACGCGTACGTGAACCAGCCAGAAAAGACTGTAGCGAAAATCATATTGTAACGTTGATCGGGGTTGAATGATTTTATGCAAATCAATCGAAAAGAACAAGACAGTTCTTTAAGAGCAATGATGATTTATTGTC
This sequence comes from Trichonephila inaurata madagascariensis, assembly GCA_019973955.1. Classification (NCBI taxonomy): domain Eukaryota; kingdom Metazoa; phylum Arthropoda; class Arachnida; order Araneae; family Nephilidae; genus Trichonephila; species Trichonephila inaurata. Next base: position 64,904 of record BMAV01022118.1, on the reverse strand, counting down.
GAAAAAAAACCCAAAAAAACATTGAAATGCATTATACACAGCTAAATTCGCAGAATAATTCTCAGGTCTTCGCATCTTCAACAGCACTCAGATAAAACTATCAGTGTCTAACACACAATATGTAAAGTTATTCTTCCAAGCACTCACTCGTTCTATTCAACAGCCGAAGAAATCACTTGATCGCTGGTCGACTCTTCAACGGTCAATGTCAAGACTACTAATCGCTAGTAAACACAATGCTAACTTAGTTTTGACGAGCGTCTCCCTATTTGTAGGCCTCAAGTATCCTTCGAGAAAGATGCGCTTGCGTCATAGATCTTGTTATTAGCAGATTTCTCCACTAATTTCCAGAAGAATCCATAGAGTTGCAAACTCGCCAAACTGGTCACCAAGTCACCAAAAATAATGCCAACTTGGCTCTATCGCTAAGATTTCGTCACGTTTCCATTGAATTGCCATTAAAATGCATGGAACGCCGTTGTTTGCGAATATTACAATTTTTAACATAAAATAAATACAACATAGAGTAATAAGAGCGTAATACACATCCAAATATAAATTATTCACACTATATTATACAAAATTAGTAATAATAGGATTTTAATAGCTTCCGGTTGACCTATGATTATAAATAAACAAGATCTCCGGAGTGAAAAGGAGAGCTTTTGTTCTTTGTATTGCTTGTGCACGTGTTCATGTAACCCCTTTGTGTTTGAGAACGTCAGTAAATGTGATTTTAAAATAGCAATACGTTTTTTCATGAATCCATTCAACGACTGTAATAATGAAATTAATTCCATCCAAAAATGTCATATTACAAGAGAAAAATGCCTTAAATCAAGCCAAATTATTTCATATATCTTTAGTCTAAAATAAATGCATACATAATTAAAGGCAAAGTATAGTTAAAATTAAGTTAGGTACATTTAAATAACTAAATGTTCTACTTTAATGATGAAATTGCCCGAGAGAAGATAATACGTCTTTAGCAATACACATCTTTCATAGTCAAGATAATAATTCTGTTAACTGGGTATTGTTACAGCATTCTATCTTTGTATTTAAATACAGAGGATAATTCGAATTTTATACTTGATTTTATGATTAAGAATTAAATGTTAATTTGAAGAACAAATATTTTGAACTTCTACATTCAATATAATTATTCGAAAAATGTGATTGCATTCAATCAAGCGTAAGAAGAGAAATTAATATAAATAACGGTTTTTCTTGATTCAGTATTAAAAACTTCAGATTCTTCCGTTTAATTGTTTATGAAGGGGAGAATAGTTATTATTTAATTGTAAAAGTCTTAGATTTGGTTCATAAATTTTCAAAAGCAATATTTCGATTGAAAATATTTATTAATTCCTTGAAAAAAGAAATGATTTTATTTTGTAAATTAATAACCTTTTTTTTATGTAATTTAAGATCGAAAAATGTTTACATTTGCATAAAAGTAGTGAAAGTAATCGAAATTTATAATATAATCAAAAAAGGAATTTAAAAAGAACTCATATTAATTTTATTATCAAAACTCGAACAACTTTCTGTTTCATTCTAATTTCGATTTAAATGAACCACATTAATTTTTGCTGCAACTGATACCATTGCGTCTCAACTCATTACAACTCAACCCGACTCCATTCATAAGACGTGAATGTTTAAGGGAATCAATTGTTTTCTAGCTCATCATCATCTATATTCGGATCATTTAATTCGATTAGTTTAAATAAGGTTCTTACGTTAAAGCAATTAGTCTGCAAATGGCACAAAAAGCCGCATTTTTTCGTCGTTGCTTGGCGAAGAATCATTACGCTCAAAATAGAACTGTTTAGTATGGTGCTACATCATTTAAAAGAAGGCAAATAGAAATGGAATACATAAGCTTTTAGTCTCAATAAAGACTTCGTATCATTCTTTTTGTATGCTATTTATTGGTACCATGTTACTGTTTTTTTTCAGGGCGGTCTTTGTTACAAGAAAAAAATTTTTACAGAACAAAAGCAAGAATCGTTTTTTTACCTAAACTCGAAAAACTATCTACAGGATGTTTCTTCAGACAAATATTTAATTTGGATACATTTTTTGTTTAAAAACTAAACAGAAGACTGGTTGCTGTAATGTACTATAATACGGCAGATATTTTACTATGCAATGTTTTAATTTAATAATACAAAAAACTAAATTATAACTGTAAAGTTATATAAAAAAATATTATTGTAAAAACTTTCTTTTTAGGCAAAGAATTCTCCTAACATGTATTTCACTTTCTGTAATGACTTTGCATATGAGATTCTTTTTATGTTTTAAATAAAAAGTAAACTCGTTTCTGAATTAATATATTGGAGAAAACAATCCTGTTGTACAACAATATGCTTTGATTTCGCTTTTATTATCGATGCATTTTTTAACAAATAGTTCCATAAAATGAGTTAAAAAATGTAAACAAGATTTATATTCACATATTGTAATGAAAAGAATTCATGTTTTACTTATATGAAAGAGTAATTAACGTCACAAATAATATGAGGGATATTGGCGAGAAATTTTGTACCACAATCAAGTAATAAGGATTCTATCTGAGCTGGCACTTCACTCTCAATATTTCCACAGCATACCAACATAAGGACTTCGAGCCTCAACAGATTTAAGGTATCCGACTACGTTTGGAAACGTGATTTTGCAAAAGTGTACAATTGAATATTTTTTAATATTTAATGTCACTTAGAATAGAATACACGTATAAAATGGTTTTAAGAATATTATTATAAGAAAAAATTAAATGCGATATTTTGGCAAAAAATGAACATAGAAATATTTATTTTCAAAATATTCCCTTTTATGAAAATTGCTTTTATAATAATAATATTTTGCCCATATATAGCTCAGAACTATGTACAGAGCGTGAACTAGGTTGTTTGAAATATATATTTAGAAGTGGTTTATCCATATTTTAATACATCAAAATGAAAACATTTCAGGAAACAACACAGATTATTATTTCAATTGGTAGTAACTCTGAAACAAGTAATATAAAAACAAATTTTTAAGTCAATTTCCACTTAGATCAACAAAGAGAAATACTACTTTTGCTACTTTTTATTAAATAGTTACAATTAATATAAATATGTTATATGACAGAATAACAACACTAAATAGTAATTAATTTTTATTAATTATCATTTAAGTATCGTATTGTCATCCAAAACAATCATATATATAAAATTTCAGTTCAAGTGAATGCTTTAAAACGTGAGAAAACCTTTCAGTTTTAACAAGTCATAAAAGGGTCCCTAAGTCAAAAAATATGTCAACATTGGCTGATATTTGTAATTCTTTAAATAATTAGTTTTAAACAATTAATCTGTTTTTATAATTAAATAGTATCAACATCAAAATATCATGCATATAGAATTTCAGCTCAATGAGAATATTTTGAAAGTGTATTTTATTAACGATTGAAAATTCCACCAAGATAAATAAATAAATAAATAAAGAATATGAGCTAATAGTAGGAATTGAAAAAATGTGGATTTTTCAATAATCCTAGTTCTGGCCCTCTGGAGAAGTCTAAGCTATCACAGTCAAAACACTATTATTATAGAAGCATTTTTCATACAAGGAGAATATTTTGGAAATAAATATTTCTATGCTCATTTTTTGCCAAAATATCGCATTTAAATAATTTTTTATTGTAATAATATTCTTAAAACAATCTTATGCGTGTATCCTAATCTAAGTGACTCTAAATATTAAACAAGTAATATAAAAAAATGGTTTTTAAGTCAATTCCTACTTTGATCAACAACGAATTGATTTTGATTTTAATAAAATGATTTCGAAAATGAAAAACGCTACTCTTTTGATAGATAGATAAAATGCGACATATCAGCTGTGAGCCATTTTAAAAGAGGTATAACTAGGACTACTTCAAGCGGTGGCAGAACAATACTGAGAAGAAATGGTAATCCAAGGGCACTACTTTGAAAAAGTGAGACTGTTTTATCTGAATATGAATTGTTTGTATGAATAAAGGTCAATATTTTTGAACACGCCTGATATTAATCTGATTGCATGCATGAGTAATTGTATTTAGACAAAGTAATGCATTTAGATAGGAATATAATGAATTGAATTAAGTTGAATAGATCTTTAATGTTTTAAGAATACAGTAGAACGTCGTTTATCCGAATCAATTGGGACCGGACACCGTTCGGATACGCTATTGTTCAGATAACCGAAAACCGAATTCGATCCATGCAGTTTATGAAACCGGACACTATACGAATATTGAAAATCATCACATGCGGGAAACGTGCTTGAAGAAAAGTTAAATTTCATGCGTGTGCGTAAATTTTTGTAGGATTTTAAAATCACTTCACAAATTTAAGTTTTTTTCCTATAAAAAATTAAATGGCTAGTTTTTTTTATGAAATTTTGAGCACAAAATCTGTTTTATATAGTATACACACATAGAAGGCAACCAAAAAAAATTTTAAAAATCCTTAAATTAAAAAAAATTTGCGTAAATCGTACCATGTTCCCTTAATGAATTTTTTCCCCTGTATGTGACAGATTTCACATTCCATTTCCTATATTTTAACACATGACTTAAAAAGGAATCACTTTGCATTTAAAGCGTAGTTGTATACTCAAACAATGTGTCTTTATTTTAAGACTTTAAATGAATATGAAAATCCTCAAAGCTCTTTACTTACATTGATGCTGAATCCTTTTTCAGTGAGAAAAATCAATTAAAATAATGAAAATATATAGAACTAAAAGTTAAGTATGAATTTAATTGCAATTAAGATATCTGTTGTTTAAATAAAGGTTAGTTTAATAAAATATATTATCTCGACTATCGCAAGAAATATTCTTTCATTGATTATATATTCATTCATAACATTAATTATCAAATTACCTGTACCCATTGTAACACAATTAAAAAAATGAAAAAGGTCATGACATTAAAAAAAAATTTTCTACCCACTTTTAAATAAGAAATATCTTTTTTTTTTAATTCCGCTATTTGCATTTGGATTTACGTTTTTCCATGGAAACTGAAACAATTTTTACGTTCTGTTTGCAGCCTTTTTGGCGCTTTATAAAACACATTCAACAATAATAAAAAAAATGTCTCTAGTCTATGTTCAGTTCTTCAAATTTGGATAAAGACAACTTTAAACCAAACCGAAAGGAATACAATCTTCACTGAAGCGACACTAGGAAAACATCGATTCTGTTCCTCCTTCCTCCTTCCCCTTCTCATATTTATTCTTTTCAGTAGCAGACGATTTGTTTCGGCAACCGTTTTACGGATACTTCTAATGTTTCTTTATAAAACAGCATTCCAGGACGACCCCTCGGGAGTACACAATGCCCCCTCTCCCCTTCCCTTGCGAGAGTTATCGTTTGGTAACGTCTCATGCCACTTTCCCGTCTTTACTCAGCACCCTGCTACACCCCTGAGAAAACGCTCCTACAAACAACTCAGCCCAACTCGGCAAACCTCTCGTCTGCGAGTTTTTTCCATTGTTTTCCAGACCCCAGGGGGTGAGGGTAAATATTAGGGGGTCGACATGATGTGGGGAATAGTGTGGACATCCGCAATTTCGAAGTGAGGAATTTTTTCCACGAATTTTGGCAGTCCGTTTGATGAGTTTGTTCGAATTTAAATACGCTGATCAACAGAGTATTTCCAGATGACATGCATTGCTTTATACAAACCTGTACTCAGCTTTTAAAAAGACACAAGTTTGAAATTTCTGTAGGGGAATATGTAGAAGAATCACACACACACACAACATTGTTAGCTTTTCAAACGACAATATTATTTAATAAAATATTGTTGCATAACGTTCGTACATTTCATTCTGTTTTTTTACCTCTGTTTCAAATTTACTAAAAACAAGTAATATGAAAAAAAAAAAAATTTAAGTCAATTCCTACTTAGATCAACAAAGAAAAAATTTATTTTAGCTACTTTTTATTAAATAGTTACAATTAATATATAAATATGTATATACATAGGACAGAATCGCAACATTAAGTGGTAATTAATTTTTATTAATTATCATTAAGTATCGTATTGTCATCCAAAACAATCGTATAAATAAAATTTCAGTTCAACTGAATGCTTTAAAACGTGAGAAAAGAACCTTTTCAAGTTTTCACACAAGTCACCAAAAGGGTCACTAAGTCACCAAAAATGATGCCAATGTAGCTATGTTTTTGTAATTCTTTAAATAATTAGTTTTAATTAATTAATTTTAAGAATTATAATTAAGTTATTGTATTGTCATCCAAAATAACCATACATATAAAATTTCATCTCAATTGAGCGTTTTAAAATGTATTTTATTGACGATTGAAAATTCCACCAAGATAAATAAATTAATAAATATATAGAAAATGAGCTATAAGTGTGATGTGTTGTGTGTGTGTGTGTAGGAATTGAAAAATTATTAAAATCGTTGAAATTTAATGCGAAAATCGTTTGAATACAAAATGAATTTTTATAAAAGATTAAATATAAAATTTATTTTCGCTGTAGACCCGCCTCCTCAAAAGATAATTTATTCCGAATTTCTCTACATGCGTAATCTTTCGAGACCAAATGAACACGGCAGTTGTTATGGTTACGAAATCGTGACTGGCGTGTTATGAGTTCTAGCTCTTGTGCCACTGAAGGCCCGCCGTGTAGGGAGGCTGATTCAAGTTAAATCTGTCGTGACTCAAAGTCCTGCCATTGATATGGTATGGTAGTTTCGAGAGTGAAGATCCAGCCCAGATGTCGTCCTCGACACTTCACCATGGTTCAAAATTACGAAGTTCGTGTAGCTTTTATAGTACGATGATAAAAGCTCACTTTCATGACCGATTCAAATAGGGCTGTGGATTGGTAATTACCATTGCAGACCAAATAAATTATTCAGGTGCTCCCAAGAGGGAGTCATCTAAGCTCTGCCGATATGTGAAATTGTATTAGTACTTTGATTTTGCCAAAAGCACGAGCCAAACAGGCATTTTAAGTATCTTTATCATGCCGCATAATCATGTGACATGGTTGGTGTAGAGATTTTTCCACCATGAAAATCTACCGACTTGGACCGTGGTCGAACCCGCAAACTTGGCCGTAGTTTTGTTCAGTATCTATGTTAGCAGTGGCGCACACAAGGGGGTGTCCTTTGGGGGGTACTCTAGGGGTCTGGACACCCCCCCCTCAAAGCCCTTGATTTTTCCTGTTTCATTATAATTCTTAGTGTATAGTACGTAAAATATTTAATCAAGTATTTGTTATTAATGATTAATTTTATTAATTAATGCTAATTATTTATTCAATAATTAGTTTTTTATTGTTTTTTTTTGTTCCCGAAAATCGACAAAATCAAAAGGAGCATGATACAAGAATGGTGGACTTTCGCCCCTGAACACTCCCCTTGAAAAATTTCTGTCTGCGCTACTGTAATGTTAGGGTTAGGGTCAGTATCTGTGTTAGGTTAAGCATTGATGTATGTGTCCAATAGAGCGGGCCATTGGCAAATCCCCTCAAAAGGGTCAAGCAGCCATCAAAGGTATGAAGCCCTAATTCTGGAGTCCGAAGAAGACACTTTTCAGGTCTTAAATTTCTTATGTTTATTTATTAAAAATAACATAATTTTTTCAGGAATGGAAATTAGGTAATTTTTAGAGGGAAAAAGAAATTCACATACGCGCATACATATATATCGTGTTTGGAGTAATGACACGGAATCAACGAAACCCTAATGAAAATCGATCAATTTTTAAATCAAATGATATGCAAGCCGCTTACATAAAATCAATTGCATTTCTTGTCGTATTTGAAATATTTTAACTATGACATGAAAATAATGACATGCATAAATATTGTGCGGATTAAAATAAAAGTATTTGTTGAGTTAAAAATTCTGCTGGATAGGATTTTAACTTCAAAGGGATTACTTAAATATAAGCCTAAAATTTATTATTAAATTTAATAAGTATTTGGTTTAAATCATTTATATGAAGATCATGGCCTTTTAGGAATTTTCCGACGTCAAACTCAAATTTCACTAAGAATGCTTTTGTTTAATGTCAAAGATGGTAAAGGATACATGATAGTTTTTCAAATAGAAAGAGAGCGTTTTAAAATTTATAGCACAATCTGTGTAAATTATCTTGGAGAAACTATTTAAATAAGATAGTAAAATCAATTTCAGTAATACAAACATTAATAAAGCTTCGAAAAATTTTTATATTTAGAACAATATTACGAACGATGTCAACTACAGGCGTCTAGTTAAAAAAGCAAATGATTATATATCAGTAAATAAAATCAATTATACGGTAAACACCAAAGTTATATAAATTATTAAGTTAAGACAGACGATAATAGCATGAAAGAACAATTTTTAGCCTAAAAATTCTGATTTCATTTAATAGAATTATACTCGTATAATTTATTGCATGATTCGATTTTGTTTGAGTAAATATAATCAGTGATTTTTTCTTATAAATAAAGCTACTTGTTTCAATTGTGTTTGCTGTATACGCGTGTATGTGCCATAAAAAACATTACATTAGATATTATTTTAAATTGCCATCAACAATTTTTCAACCAACAGCATTGAAGGAACAAAATACTGTTTTAGCATGATTGGGTCATAAATACATGTATTCGTTATTATTATTTGAGGTTGTCTTCGCCCGAATTTAAAGAGCTACAGACAAATCCAGACATGTTTTCAAATATATGACTTATATTTGCTGATTTGAATGCAAATTAATATGAATATGTAATATATTCATCCTTACATTCTTGAAATTCAGATATATTCTATTAATTTAGAAATATGTTATAGTCTGTTAATGATCAAACTCCATTAAACTCCACATAAGGCACAAAACAGGCACATTTTATGCAAAAGACTATTGATTCAAGCAGAAAGGTTCGGTATATTAATTTTCATTTACTATTCTTAAGTCTTTCCTACGTAGTCGTTCTACGTCAAAGTCCTACGTCACAGTCATACATTTCTTTCATTATGCATTTAAAATTATAGATTTAGCTGAGAATTTTAAAGAGATTGCTATACTGTAGAATTTAGTACAATGCGTCAAACACATTTTTTTACTTCTTGAATGGCATCATTTGTGTTGTCAATAATCCGATTCTATTATGTTTTCTCGAGTTTTGGGACTAAGGAAAAGTTCCTTTGGGGAAAAATCGGGGAAAAGTAGGTGGGGGAGGGGGCAAAATTTTAAGGCTGCATCACTTTGATTCTGCAACCATGCCCAGAATGTACCTGCTTGCCAGAAGCAGGTACATTCTGGGCAAGCAGACATCAACTTTGGAGATTACAGCATGCCATTTCATGATCAGACCACCAAGCAATTTGCTTGGCAGTTATGCAATAATGGTCACTAGAAATGGGTTTGCCCTTATCTAAGTAGAATATCAAGATACTTTCACGATAGTCCTGAAAAACAGTAGGAACTTATCTGCAGACTTCTGCACCTTATTTTTCTTGGGATGAGGTGAGTAGCTGTGAGTTCCCCTCATATATAGCTGTTCTTTGGTTTTTGGAACTTATTCATAAACCCAAGATTTATACAAAGTTACCTGTTGAACCAAAAAAGCCTTTTCTCTCTCTCCCTTGACAGGTCGCTAAGAGTATGCTTCTGAAAAGGAGTCAAATATTTTTTTTTCTGTAATGGGGTTGCCTATTGGTATTTCTACCTTTACAGACCTAGTACATTCCCATGGAGCTGGTATCCCCTTTTAGTGTGGCACCATTTTTAGGCGATACCAATTACCGCAAGTAATTTTGACGCCCAGTTTCTTTCCCAGAGGGAGGCACCTGAGCTCTGCAATGCGAAATTTGTACATAGGAATTTGATTTTGCCTAGAGCATCCAAGCCAAACGGACACTCAAGGGAACTTTTTCATGCCGTATAATCATACGACATGGCCGCTGCCTATTTTCTGCATCGGGAAAATCCACCGACTTGGGCCGGGGTCAAAGCCGCAACCTTGGGTACAGAAGGCCAACTACAAACCAATTGCGCCACCCAGCCGGCTAGTCAATAATTGTGGATCCCAACGTACTGACAGTTTTGACAAGTACTATTCTTCGTAAATAAAAAAAAATTTCCACTCACTACCATAACTAAGATCAATATCATTTATGATCATTTGGATGATTGTGTTCTTTGGTTAATTGGAATAAAAAATCTCCCCAATTTTTCTTCAATTTAGCAACATCATCCGTAATTGATGGTCTTCCACATCTTGAATTGCCAGTAAGGAGCATGTCACTAATTTAAAAATTTCCTTTCCACTTCGCAAAAATGTCACATAATGATCTATTATCTTCATAAACAGCCATCATTTTCATTATGAATTTGAAGGGCACTGTAACCTTTCAAATTAAGAGTTTGCATAATGTTCCTTGTAAGCAAATGAAATCTAATGCAAGTACTCACTTCTTGTATTAGCATACAAATAAGCTAAATATGCGTTTCAAGATATTAAAGTGGTCGCGGTAGCCTGATTAGTGACCGACGTATAATCAGTTCGAGTCTAGTACCACTGAAGACCCGCTGTGCAGAAGGTGGCGATGAGCAGCAATACATTTTAAATCTGTCGAGGCTCAAGCATCCTCCCCTTGGTGTGGTGCGGAAGTTAGGAGAGAGGGATGCCAGCTCATGTGTCATCCTCATCACATGATCATGCTTCAAAATTACGAGATCCGTTGCCACAAGCCTTCGAGTAGCTGAATAATGCGACGTTAATATTCACTCACTCAAAATATTAAATTTTATTGGGCTTTTTGAAGAAAATAACACGAGTGCTTATTTTTAAAAAATATTTAACTTATTCACATAATATTAATTGCGAGGGTATGAGTGTTTTTTCCAATTTGTGTGAATCGAATGATTAACATTATATTTAAGCTTGAAGAGAGAGAGAGAGAGAGAGAGATTATGAAAATCATGAACATTAAATTTTATAAAAAAAATGATAATAAAGTCAAGCATTTTTAGAATTCTTGTAGCATCTATCCATAAAAAGATTATCCATTATATGTTATTCTCCTATTAGTAGAATCATATCATATGGTATAGTGGTTAGTGATGCTGACTGTTGAGCCGTAGGGTCTGTGGGTTTGAATCCCGGAGAAGGCATGGATATTTTTAAATATGTAGAGCGCCTGTGTGTGACATGGAGCACTCTAAATATTCGTCGAGTATCAAGCTCTCTCGCGAGATTGGTGGTAGGGGAAGGGAGATGGGTGACCCTCCAAGGTGTTCTCCTTCAAAATTGCGGTGGAACTGAGCCAAATCATACTGTCGCCTGTATGGTGCTCAAAATTGCGGCTAACGACAGACTTCGTCAATCAGGTGGCATTAGAAACAACAACATATTCATACGAGTTTTTGTAAGCATTCTATATGATTTTTAGTAACCGAAAATGAGCAATTGTTATAGATATTATTATAGCAATAAGTTTGTTAAAATTACACAAATGTGTGTGTGTGTGTGTGATTTTCTCAAAATTATTTCAAAAATATTTCTTGAATAAAAAAAATTACAGTGGACGAAATTAGTCGCAAAATTGATAACAATATTTGTCTAAAATGCTGTTACACCGATTCTCAACAAAATAAAATAGATTCGCTGATGTATAAAATAAAAATATAAAAGGGGCAAAACTGGATTATAAGAAATATTATTATTCAGACTTAAAATGTTATAGAAATTTCTTTAATCCGCTGTATAAATGATAGATATATTTGAAAACATATACAAATGCATGATAACCATAATTTTAAAAAAATATTACCGATTCATTGAACGAAAGAAATTTTTTAAAAATGATCGATTAAGACCGATTGCTTATTCTTGTATGTCCTTCGTTAGTGAATTTAATTTTAAGAAGGTTTGTGTAAAATGTTTTACCTTAATTTATATGCAATCAAGACTCCAAGAAATGATAAAAAAAAGTAAGGTTAAACTATTCAGAATTTTTTAATACTGTTGAAAGGTAGACATTTTTTTTTTCAATTCCTACTATTAGCTCACAGTCTCTCTGTATATTTATTTATTTATTTATCTGGGTGGAATTTTCAATCGTCAATAAAATACATTTTAAAACGCTCAATGGAGCTGAAATTTTATATACAGGTTTATTTTGGATGACAATACAATAATATAAAAATAATTAATGAAAATTACTTGATTAAAACTAATTATTTAAAGAATTACAAATATGACCACGTTGGTATCATTTTTGGCTACTTAGCGACCCTTTTGGCGATTTGTGTCAAAACTTGAAAAGGTTTTTTACTCACGTGTTAAAGTAATCAGTTGAAATGAAATTTATATACACGATTGTTTTGGATGACAATGCGATACTTTAATGATAATTAACAAAAATGAATGACCACTTAATGTTGTGATTTTGTCCTATGTATATACATATTTATATTAATTGTAACTATTTAATAAAAATTAGCTAAAATAAATTTTTTTTTTTGTTGATCTAAGTAGGAATTAACTTAAATTTTTTTTATATTACTTGTTTGTTGTTTTTGCTCGATAGTGGTTTTCCCTTCATAATTTCATTTTCTTCAAGGCAAGTTTTCAAGATAATTTTAATACTGCAACTAATCGTTATTACTTTACATTTTTTTATTACTTTTTTATTCCATATACAATATTTTTATAGCGTTAAATTAATAGAGAAATAAATTATGTTTCATGTTAAGCTTCCTCGATATTCAGAGAATTTATATCATTATTGAATGAGCTTAGGACGGGGTGGGCAAATAGTGACTCGCACAAAGTTTTTTTGCGGCTCGCCAAGACAGTCAGAAAACCAATTAAAAAGATGTTTAGGGCAACATCAGGGGCGTAGCTACCGCCGTATCAATGATACGGAGCCCTCAAGCTACAGGGGCCCCAACAAGTGTAAGCAAATAAATAAATCACAGTTTAAAAAAACTGAAAAACACCCTTTTGTAGTTAATCGAACTAAAAATTGTAATTTAATCTTTTAGTCTCCGAATCTGGAAATGAGATCAGGAATTAGTCGCCAGTTGAGGGATGGGATCTGAAAATGGAAAATCGTTAGTTCTGATGATCCTGATCAGGACTATGGAACAAAGTTATCAAATTATTGTATTGCCATCAGTCCTGGATAAGTGAGCAAATTTCGAATTAATCTGACTATATAAAGTGGGTAAAAATTGAGTTCAAAAATTCCGTTACATACAAGTGGAACTTATAAAAGGGTGTTAAAAATCGTTAAGTACTAAGATGCCCAAAAGAGGGCCCCCAAGGAATTTTTGTTTCATGGCCCTCTCAGGGCTAGCTACGCCAGTGATCAACATATATTTGTAAAAGATTTTTCTTCCACGAACATAAAAAAAAGCAAATATAGATTCAAATTGGATGACCATAACTTGAAAAACTGTGATGACAATTTCACCAAAATCACTTCTGATTTAAAAAAAAACTGTAGAAAAGTGGAATAGGAAACATTTATCTCATGAGGCTCTAAAATTAAAAGTTCTTACAGCTATACATGATATGAAATTTTTTCACAATAAATAAATTACATATCACTGCCACTATTTAATAAGGGTTGCCCAAATGAAAAGTGGACACGTGCAATTGTGTCAGAATGGTTGCATCTATAACAGCGCCACCGAGTGAGTGATTGATTGAATATTAACGTCTCACTGTTCAGTTACACGAGGGCTTTTGGCGACGGACCACGTAATTTTGAACTATGGTCAAGTGACGTGGACGACACCTGAGCTGGCATCCCCCCACACCACACCAACGGAGGACGTTTCAGCTCTCGACAGATTTAACGTGCATCACTGCCCTACACGGCGGGTCTTTAGTGGTACTGGTCTCGAACTCATGACATGCCTGCCATGATCCGATACCTTGACCACTGGGCTACCGCAGCCCTACAGCGCCACCTAACATAGATGCAAAAGGAGGTAAGAGGTGCACAATGACTTTCATTAATGAAACCTGTTCGTTGTAGAAAAAATAGATCATAAGTTAAGCAATGCTATTCTGAGATACGTCCATATGGGTACAATGCGCTGTAGTATGGTTTCTTATTGAGGAAGGTAAGCTGTATGCGGGCATCTTTCAGTGAATGGGGGCAGTCTATGGCAAGCACTGCTTAGTTCGAACAATTTGTGCAAAGGTTTTCGTGAAGGGCGCAAACGATATGAGATCTCCTGACAATGACTGCCCAAACGTCTCATGAAACTCAAACAACCGTAAAAAATTCCGTTAAAAAGTGTTAGAACACCCACCATACAGTCTGGATTTGTCTCCCTGAAGACTTCCACACTTTGTGCTCTTTCAAGGGCATTACGTTTCCATTTGAGAGATGAGGTGAAGTAAGCTAAGTAGGACTTCCACTTGAATTAACAAGATTATTCTATAGCGAAGTCACAGACCTGCTGTCGAAACGATGGGGCCTGTGTTACAACGCCCATGACGATTTATTTTGGTTTCCAATAAGGGCATTCTTTTTAACCAACTTGTCCTCTTTTCCTTTGGACAACCCTTATATTTATGTTTATTGATTTATACGGTATAACTTATAACTTTTCTAAGATGCAAAATTAACTAATAAATACAATCGTTTTAAAAGGAGCGTCCCTCCAGTGCCATGCCCTTCTACAATGTGACCCTCGAGACAAAACAAATTGTCCACTCCTAGTTTAGGAGATATTGTAAGCGTTTAATTTATATAATATTTTTTATGCGTAACATCTTTCCTCTCGGCTGCTGGATATTTGTGGGAGTGATTTCGTGAAAAGGGACGGATGTGTGTAACAGGATGTGACGTAAACGCGTGCTACTTGATTTGACCAATGAGTATGAGAGTGCGTGGCTGTGTCTTTTCGCTACCCTCGCATGGGAGTCCAACTCTAGTAGACATCAAGCACTCGAGCGCTTGACTCTAAACCCGTTAGTCACGATATTGGGGGACATAAGAGCGGCAGAATGCTTATTTGAAAATGGACACAGTGATTTCGGCGGTCGTATACATTTCTTCGAATCAAACGATTAAAAAAAATTAAAGATTTCCTGCATTTTGTACTTTTACCACACAACGAAGGTGGTTCTGCTCTTTTAAAAAAATTATCACTCGCTTCCCCTGATTTTGAGTGGTGATTTTATCTCTTTAACTTCAGTTTGCCAAAAGCTGAGACACCCATAGCTTTTATGAATGCTGAATTCAAGCTCGAAATGAACACAAATTAGAATGTTTCGACTGCTAACAGTGGTACTGTTACTGACGCTGTTTTTCAACGGTTTTTAAATACTTTCAAATCACAAGTATATGTGTCATATTTTAGTTATCATAAGTCTATTGTCTCCACTCTTCCCAAATTGAACAAGAATAATTATTTTTGATAAAATATTGCATTACTCCTTTTGTTAATTAAATACAATTTTCATCAAATATATAATTATTCGATAGAAAATTATTTCCAATCATACCCGATATTCATATTTTTTCAGGAAAAAAATTAATATTGCGTATTTACCACGATAACATGTCAGATGTTACACATCATATGCGACTACTGTAAGACTCGTTTCTTTTTGTTTATTTCACTATATGTGTGTTAAAATAATGAAATTTTTTTTAATCCCGATTTTTATATTACTGTAATTTATTTAATTGAATTATTAATAATAGTATTACACACACATTTCTGTTGGATTTATATGATTTTTTATATAAAGTTTATCATAAATTCAAAGTTTTTTAACCTTTCACAACTAAAGAAAAATTTTTTCTCATTTAAAACTGGTTTTATTGTGGTATTAATTATAACCTTATCTGCATTCTTTACACAGTTTTTCAAAATGGAACGCATGCCAAATGAAATTACGTTAACAAAATGTTTAAAAAGAAAGAGAGTAGAAAACTGTCAAATCAATTGGCGCCAACATGAAACATTCACAAGCAGCACTCCGTTATTAAGTTCTGTTTAATTTGTCCTGTAATTATATATTACTGTGTTTTCTCACATATTTTATGTTATTTATTATGTATAATTTTATGGAATAATAAAGTGTATTTGTACAAATGAAAAAAAAAATGCCTGATAATGACAAATCATTCTACGGGATTTCTCAATTTGTAGGTTTTTGGGAAATTTTACGGGAATAATTCTATTCCCATAAAATTTCCAAAAACCCTACAAACTGTTACGTATTTTCTAGTGGTTTTTATTTATTTTACGTCAAAATAAACTAAAATAAACAGTTACATACTAATATTTACTCGTATCAACCTGATGGCTCCTGTACGGGACATCTTAACATGTTGTCTAAGATACATTTTACTTTTTATATAATACCCTTAATATTGTAATATTGTAACCTTAATATTGTCGCCCATTCGCTGATTAGCTACGCTGACTTCTGTGCCGTAGGGCATGGGTTCGAATCCTGGTGAAGGCATGGATGTTTGTAAATGTATAGTGCCTTTGTGGCATGGGGGTACTCTAAATATCCGTAGAGCCACGTGTCCTTTCGTGAAGTTGGTGAAAGGGGAGGAGAGGTGGGAGACTCCTTACCCCCAAGGGTATTGTCCTTCAAAATTGGGGTGGAACTGAGTGAAATCGTACTGTCACTTGTATGATGCTTAAAGTTACGGATAACGACAGGCGTACATCTAGCCTCTTGCCATGATGAATTTGGTGGGCCTGGATCTGACGCAGTCGAGATCAGGTGGCATAAGAAACAACAACAACATATTGTAATATATTTCTTACTCAATATATTTGCTTAGGAATGGGCTAGTATAACTCATAATATAGAATCCTAAAACGATTATTAGAGCCTTCATCAATGCATGAATGGTTTTATTGCAATTAACACATATTGTAATTTCTTTTGAAGTTTCAACTAAACTCTTTTAAATATGTTAAAAAAACATTCTCAAATTAAACAATGAAAAAATTCTTTTGTTTAAATGTGGCAGAAAAATTATTTAATATACCTTTTCGTAAAATGCAATTGATAATAAGGAAACTGATAAATATAAATTAAGAAAATTTATTTAAATAGATTTTATGTACAGTAATATTTTAATCTTATTCCAATTGTTTTTATCTGGAATTGAAAGAAATAAAACGAACAATGTCTAACAAAAGGAAGGGAATATAATATTTCTTAAAAAACAAAACTGATAAAAATATTTTTATAAAAGATGACATACATATAATAAAGAATGATTTATGGTTTTCAAGTTTTTTTTTAAATAAAAGTTACAAGCAAATGCTACATTCATTAAAAAGGCATTCTATTATTTAATTTATTTATACAAATTATATTTTATATTAATATTCATTATTTAGTCGAGCTGTGATTCCCCATACTTATATTTAAAATTTTTGTTGTTGTTTGTAATCATTTTGCAACCATTTGATGAAAAAATTCACATAGAATATAACGTTTAAAACCTCTGATTAAAATATGCATAATAATAAATAAAAGTGGGATGGCCGCACTGCGTTTTATATTTTTCAATACACGTTTTAGCAGAAATAATACAGCAAAGATAAAAATATCAGAATTCAGAATTGTTTTCTAATACTGTTTTGAAAATTAGTAATTCGTAGGAAATAATACTTTTTTACTTTCTATGAGTTATTGAGCTATTTATTGCTAAATAGAAAATCCACTTTTTTAAGTTTCTTCATTTTATATTCTGTAATTAAAATTATTGACGACTCCTCTATTTATTCTATTCTTCTTCAGATTGTTTCGTGCATATATATATATATGCAAACACCATTTGATGCGTGGTGTAATACAAACAAGAGCAGGGATCGACTAAGGAAACTCATTTGGGGTCGAGACTTGGTGCAATAGTAGTACTCCTTTAGGGTGTTCAACCCTCAATGTTGTTGTTGTTGTTACTAATGCCACCTGATAGGCAAAGGCCAGATCAAGGCCCAAGAAATTCATCATGGTAAAGGGCTAAGTGACGCCTGTCGTTAGCCATAGCTTTGAGCACCATGCAGGTGACAGTACAATTTGGCTCGATTCCACCCCAATTTAGAGAGAGAACACTCTGGGGATGGTCAGAGACCTCCCACCTCTCTTCCCCTTCCACCAATCACACGAGAGGACTTGCGGCTCGATGGCTATTTAGAGTACCCCCATGCCGCAAAGGCACTATACATTTACAAACATCAATGTCCTCTCCGGGATTCGAACCCAGTCCCTACGGCACCGCAGTCAGCGTTGCTAACCACTATACCGGATGGGCGATGACCCTAAATGTAAATCCACCAATGGCTAGCCAATTTGGAGAAAATTGCCTTCGAAATTCATGATTAGCTTTTAAACAATTAAGGGGACACAGTACGATTCAATTGACCAAAATCGGTCAAAAAATCAAATTTAATTTTTTTTGCCTAAATTTTTTTTTATATACTTTTCTATAACCTCACAAAATTTGAAAGATCTAAACTTAAAAAACGCAGAATTATGATAGCTTTTACGTTCGTTTTTATTCACATTCCTATGGCAAATCAAAACTTTAAAAAAACTGCCGTATCTCAGAAAGATAAAATAACTATTTTGTCTTCATTTAAAACGCTAAGGCTTTTTTTTTCTATTGCGCCTAATGGTTTGAAATTTTTTTTTACCTATTCCCAATAGTATATGTAACAAAAGTTGGTATGCATTTTTGAATCAAAGCAATATTTATTTTTTTAAAAATAATTAAACTCAGAATTTAGATGTTTTTTAAGGAATTTTCAATAAACATTCATAAAAAGTTTTGTAAGAATACCAATCACGTTAACGCAAAACCCATACCAACTTTTATTATACATAGTTTAATGTACTTGTAAATCAAATTTCATGCGTGTACATCAATTTTTGTAGGAGGAGTAGCATTTTAAAATCACTTCAAAAAAATTTCAAGTTTTTTCCTTAAAAAATTACATGGAACATTACATTACTTTTTATGAAATTTTGAGTACAAAATATGTCTAACATATAGTACATATACATAGGAGGCAATCAAAAAATATTAAAAATCCTTAAATTAAAAATTTTTGCGTAAATCGTACCATGTCCCCTTAAGTTTGATTCATCACGAGTGACGCAATTTCAGAGTTGATAGATAGGACACCTGCTTACTCTATTCGAGAGGATACAGTTCGAATCACGCGATCAACTTTTTTTCCCCATTCATTTAATTATTTTTAAAATTAAATAAACTTATTTATAAAAGTTTTATTAGATATTAAATGACATTTTATGTATTATTTTGTATTTTTTATAAAGTAAAAAAATTACTGTAATTATATAAATATTTATATTAAATTTTATATTAAATATATTTTTATATTAATAAATAATATTTATAATAAATTATGTAATAAATAATAAATATTTTGCGTAAAAATTAGTTACAAACAGTTTCATAATGTGAAATACAAAATATACTATAAATAAAATATTATATACAATATAAAATAATTTATAAAATATATTATTATTATTATTAAATTATTTTATAATTAATATAATAAAAATAATATATGACTTGATTATATATTATTAATTTAATTATTTTATAACTATATAAAATAATTAATAAGTCCTTTTTAAATAAAATTATTTAAATAATTGTAATAATAAATGAATAATATTATTTATTAATAATCTATAAATTTATTACTTTTTAATTATTAATAATAAATTAATTAAATTTAATCATTAATAATAAGTTAATTAATTATAATTTTTGATAATTAATTAATTACTTTTAATTATTAATTAATTAATTAATTCTTATTAACACTAGTTTTTATTAATAATAATTATTTAATTAATTTTGATCATTAATAATTTATGTATTATTTTTACTAATAATAATTAGTAAATTAATTTTAATTAATAATAATTAGTAAATTAATTTTAATTAATAATAATTAGTAAAATAATTTTAATTAATAATAATTAGTAAAATAATTTTAATTAATAATAATTAATAAATTAATTTAAATTGATAATAATTTTAAATAATTTTGATAATAAATAACTTAAATAATAATTTTTTTTTACTTTATAAAATACAAAATAATTACATAATATATCATTTAATATTTTATAAACCTTTCAAAAATAAGTTTATTTAATTTGAAAAACAATTAAATGAATTGTAAAAAAAAAGTTGATCTCTTGATTCGTACATTGTCTTCCCCCATAGAAAGCAGGCCTCCTAAACTGTGCCATTGCGTCACTGGTGGTAATTAAAACTTAATTGTATAAAAGCTAAGCATGAATTTCGAAGGTTATGTTTTCCAAATTGATTGGCCATTCGGCGGAGTTACATCAAGCGTTGAACACCCTAAAGGAGTACTACTATTACACAGTCTCGACCCCAAATGAATTTCCTTATTCGTTCCCTCCCCTTGCAAGTCTTACATTGCGATGGGAATAATGATAATAACGGCCTTTTAGGATTATCTTTCCATTTTCATTTCTCCTAAAGCAACAAATTATTCATTGCCTTGTCAATTCCTGTTCTTTATCGAATATTTTGAAGAATCTAAATTCCTGCTTTCAATGGAAAATTCCTGCCTTCGACCCAAGGAAATTTTCGAATGCGGAGTATTTCAGAGTAACATGGACACACACAAATTGTGTATCTCTTATAAACACTGGCTCTAATAATATCACTATAAGAATTAAAAATATGTGCAAATCAAAGATAGAAAGAAGAAAATATCAGTGCTCGTACAGCGAATGAGGAAACCGGTTACGGCCAGCTTTCGATAACTCAGCGTTTTTCAAACTGTGGGGCGTGATTACTCTACAAAGGGGGGGGGGCGGAATACATTGAAAAGTCGAAAACAAAAGATTACTTAAAAAAGAATATTAACTTACTAAAAGCAAACAAACAAAATACATTGTGGCATGATAAAAAATAAAATACACATCTACACTGCTATAATACACTTATTATTGTATCAGTACTGCAAAATGTATTTGATAATTCCTTTAACAATAATAAATAAAGAACATGTTTAATAATTACCAGTGACTCCATGTGGGATTGTCATATATAAAATTAAATACAAAAATGAAGACTCATCTTGATAATTTTTTTGTACTGTTTATAATTAATCTCTTAACTGCCGATTAAAAGTTACGCGATTCGCTCCTCAATGCCATCATTTCCCACGTAGGTGCGCGTATGGGATGCAATGAAATATATAAGGAAATCCTGTGAAGTAAGTAAATTCTTTGCAAACACTGTCAAGGTCTTTTTATTGCATTCCAATGCTTTGGAATAATTTTATGGATAGCAGTACACAAAGAAAAGCGTACTTCAAAAGGACGTATATATACGTCCGGGGTAATTAACGTCATAGCTGGGTGAGACATTAATGAACGCTAGTGGCACTTAAGAGGTTAAAGTAATATTGAAGCTTTAATGTCAAACTATAGTATTATTGAATTCAATATATTGTTATTGTATGGAGGAGGGCGCGATGAAAATGATGATTGAATAGTGGGTCGCGAAAGTGATGGGGGAGAAAAGGAGTACAAAAATAAGATTATCCTCTGAAGTAAATACATCTTTTGAAAACACTGTCAAGATCCATTTAATGCATTCTAAAGACTTAGGAATAATTTTGATGGAAGACACAGTGCGCGAAAGAGATCGTACTTCGGAAAGACGTTTATAACACATGGATCAATAAGTCCCGAGACTAACCCAGAGATGGCGCTCGTAGTAAACCAGTAACCAGGTCTTTCTAGAGTACTAACCTTTGCTTGAAACGTGTCAAAATTTTAAGTCGATCGGACCAGAAACAGCTGAGTTATCGAGGTTGGAGAAAGTCGTTTGTAGTTTGTTTAAAAAATGGAAAAAACGAGTTTCGTGTTCTGATAAAACATTGTTTTTTAATGGGTAAAAACACCGTGCAAGCGAAACAATGGATTGAAAAATGTTACCCGGACTCTTGTCCATCAAAGCAACGATTTGTCGGTGGTTTGCCGAGAGTTTAAACGTGGTCGTACCGACACAAATGACGCGGAATGCTCGGGTAGACCTGTGGAAGCCGTTACACCGGAAAATGTGAGTGAAGTGACAAAATTATAATGAAAGATCGTAAAGTGAAGCTCCGTGAGATTGCTGAGATGCACAGATATCATATGGAAGTGTATTTATATCCTCCATGAAAAATTGAGCATGAAAAAGGTTTTCCAAGTGGGTGCCGCGATTGCTTTCGATGGAACAAAACAGCAACGAGTCGATGATTCAAAGCTGTTTATCGCTATTTACTCGCAACAAAAAAGATTTCTTGCGTCGTTACGTGACCATGGACGAAACATGGATACATCACTACACTCCAGAGTCGAAGCGGCAGTCATCTGAGTGGCGCACAGCTGGCGAAAGCCGTCCGAAGCGTCCGAAAACGCAGCAGTCAGCTGGCAAAGTCATGGCGTCAGTTTTTGGGATACGCATGGCGTGATTTTCATTGACTACCTCGAAAAAGGTAAATCGATTAACAGTGATTATTATATTGACTTGCTGGTGCGTTTGAAGGAGGAAATCGCAAAAAAACGACCGCACATGCAGAGAAAAAATCCTTTTTCACCAAGACAATGCACCCTGCCACAAGTCGATGAAAACAATGGCAAAATAGAACGAATTGGGCTTTGATCTGCTTCCCACCCCCATACTCGCCAGATTTAGCCCCAGTGACTACTGGCTCTTTGCTGATCTTAAAAAATGCTCAGGAAAAGATTTGGCTCAAATGAGGAGGTCATCGCTGAAACTGAAGCTTATTTTGAAGCGAAAGATAATTTTTTTTATAAACATGGTATTGAAAAATTGGAAAAGCGTTGGAACGATTGTATCACCCTAAAAGGTGATTATGTTGATAAATAAAAAAAAAAATTTGCAAAAAAATGTTGTTTTCATTGTTAGTCTCGGGACTTATTGATCCATGTGTTATACTGGGCTGGTATATAAAGGGTTAAGCAAAAGGGGTTTTAGAAAAAAAAATCATTGCAATTTTTTTTTTATTTTGGTGGACGTATGCTTACGAATTCTTTGAAATATCTGTAAAGCTCCCTACAAAATTTTGGAATGATGCGATTAAGGTATCCGACTACGTTTGGAACCGTGATTCTGCAAAAACGTATAAATGGTTAATATTTATGATATTTAGTGTCACTTAGATTAGAGTATATGCATAAAATTGTTTTAAGAATAGTATAACAATAAAAAATTATTTAAGTACACTATTTTGACAAAAAATGAACATAGAATGACCCATTTTCAAAAAATTCTCCTTTTGTGAAAAAAGCTTCTATTATAATAATATTTTGCCTGTATATAGCTCTGACCTCTGTACAGAGGCTCAACTAGAATTTTTGAAATATATAACTTAGAAGTGGGTTTATCTATGTTTTACGACAATAGAGGGGAGAAATTTTAAGAAAAAAACGCCGATAATTATTTCAATGGGTTGTAACTCTGAAAATAATG
Source organism: Trichonephila inaurata madagascariensis (assembly GCA_019973955.1). Taxonomy (NCBI): domain Eukaryota; kingdom Metazoa; phylum Arthropoda; class Arachnida; order Araneae; family Nephilidae; genus Trichonephila; species Trichonephila inaurata. Next base: position 41,313 of record BMAV01022118.1, on the reverse strand, counting down.
TGAATTTTTCAAAAATCATAGTTGAGCCTCTGTACAGAGGTCTGAGCTATATACAGGCAAAATATTATCATAATAGAAGCATTTTTCCCAAAAGGAGAACATTTTGAAAAAATGTTATTCTAAGTTAATTTTTTGCCAAAGTATTGTATTTAAATATTTTTTTGTCAAAATGTCCTTAAAACAATTTTATATACATTTTCTAATCTAAGTGACACTAAATATCATGAAAATTATCCATTTATGTGCCTTTTTAAAATCACGGTTCCGAACGTAGTCGTATACCTTAACGGTGTAGCTTTGCATATGTTCCGAACAAGTACACAAACATTCAAATTTATGTATAAGATACACATATTAAGGAAAAATGAGAATATTTTATTATTAGTAGAGGTTTAGAAGGACAGAAATGAGAAAAGTTAAATTGGACAAGATTGAAATCTTATATTTATGTTGTTTTCGTACAACAAATTCTTCATTAGAATTTATTATAGATTATAATTGATAGACTTTTTCTGTGGAGACACTTAGAAGGGAAAAATATATTTATATGTTTCGTATAGAAATGGATACATTCCGATATTTTTATCACTTTAATCTCTATTGATGAGTAATGGTCTTCTTTGTCTTTTGATGATGTTGATAATGATATTAATTATTACTTAATAATAATAATAATACTTATATTTATTATAAAATCAGTATCGTTATGTGTGAGAAATAAATTGGACTTCTTTCTTTCGGCAACAAAAAAACCCTCAATGAACCCTCGCCTTACTGATAATATAATTCACTTCACTCTATCTCTAATATTATACATTCATTGATTTTAAAAAAGAAGGAAAAACTTTCACGTTTTCCTTTGCAGCTGGGTAAAATTAGCAGCAACCTTAATGACTCCAAGGGGATTAAATTACGATAATATTGAATCAATGAATCACTTTTAAAAATATTTCTCATAACCGATGCCGGGTTCATTCGCGCATCGTTCCCGGATTGAGAAATTAATCTAAATATCAAGTTAAGTATAATTTTTTGTTCAAAATCTTCTCAGAAATGGAGATTTTTAGTAACGGACCCAGCAATGTTATATGTAAATCTGAAACATTTGGATATAAAAATTCTATCCGTATTTTATGCCAAACGATCTATAATTATCCTAGAATTCTAAAAATAGATGAAAACGAAAAATATTATTATTAAATGCAAGAGTCACACTAAATATAGTGACGAAAAATATTTTTCGGATAGTCTTTATAAAATCTCTTGATTTAATGGTTGAAATGCAATGGAATTTAGAAAATAGACTATTTAGAGTATTTTCTACAATTTTTGGTGAAAAAAAAAGTTTATGCATGGAGAAATATGGTTTGAAAGTTAATTTTGTTAATTGACCTCAATTAATACGTTAACTTCTTAATCCAGTTAACTTCAAGCAGTTAAGAGTGATACTAATTTCACGCCCAGTTATGATCTAAATTGGGAAATCATCAAGATATGTCATTTTTTTGTGAAAGATTGTAGTACTTTTACTCGAGGGACTTAAATTTGGTGTTAAGCAATAGTTTACATTAAAATAAATCAGAAAAATTAAAGTCACGCGTGCATATAGTAATCACCGAAAGTTAAATTTCTTAATAAATCTATAAATGGACTTTTATAAATGCTTTGTTTAACGTGAGCTTCGTTTATTTTTAATGAGTATATCGAAATTCTAATTTTTGCACAATGTTAAAGTACGTATGCATTGGCGTACCTCTCACGGACTAGTCATTTTGTGGCGGCGTTTATCCGAGGACAGAACCTGCGACATCGGAGTTCGTAGCCGTGTTACATAACCACTACACAAAAGAGATGACACGTGTCCGGAGGCTGCTACTGACTTATGAAGATACCACCACAGTTGAAATAACTTGTAACAATTCATGAGAAAGGAAAGAACCAACTGCCAATTCGTCAACAAATTAATTTGATAGTCAACAAGAGGCTCGCGATCAAAAGGAAAACCAACGAAGTACACATTACTCCACCTCAATGCGCTAATGTGATGTCGTAGTCACATGATAAATATAATCACGTGTTTCCAGCCAATCAGTTCATGAACTTCACTGTTGCCAACTTTTGCTTTTTACATGAATTGTCTTTCAAAAAGAACATATTTATCAACGATAATAACTCACAGAAAATGAAATTAGCTTAAAATTATCCTTATTACACATGGTAGGCTAAAATTCCCGGAATAGGTCAATTAAAATTATTATTAAAAAATGGAACAATAATTTAATCTTATTAGCCTTCAAAGTACTGCCCCTGCATACACACACTTCTTCCAGAGTTCGTATAACTGTTCAAAACACACCTGGAACCCATGTTTTAGAAGTCCTTCAGTTGCTTCGTCGCATTTTGGATCACCTCATGTCCCTTCAATTTCATTTTCAGCCATGAAAACAGGTAAAAATCCTATGGTGCTGGAATCGTTTCCTTTTGCTTTCTTCAGCATCTCGAGCGTCTCAAAAAAACATTTCTCGAGCAAAACACATAAATTTGATGTTTGCGAGTGCTCCAAAGACGACTTTGCAAGTTCCGACGAATGAAAAATTCGCTGTGTCAGAAATGATCTGCAGCTAACGCCGACAGCACAGGAAATGAATTTCGAATGGATGTGTGTTTTCCATTAGTGCTGCCAACCCCAATCCCCGAAATAGATATTTCCCCTCTAACGAACACCTGTATGAATGTAGGGGACCATTCCGGGAGCTTTTTGACTCTATCAGTATAACACTTTTTTTTTTTAACACTGAAAAACTTAATACTTGAATTTTGGTACTTCTACACCTTTATCCGCCGCCCATCCGGTATAGTGGTTAGCGACGCTGACTGCTGTGCCGTAGGTACTGGGTTCGAATCCCGGTGAAGACATGAATGTTTGTAAATGTATAGTGACTTCGTACTCTAAGCAGCCGTCGAGTCATAAGTTCTCTCGTGAGGTAGGTGGCAGACCCCTGATCCAGGGTGTTCTCCCTCAAAATTGGGGTGGAACCGAGCTAAATCATACTGTCACATGTATGGTGCTCAAGGCTACGACCAACGATAGGCGTACATCTTGCCATGATGAATTTCGTGGCCTCGATCTGACTACGTCAGGCAGGTGGCAACAGCATCAACCATTTTATCCAAATTTGAAATTGTATTTAAAGCTTTCGAGTAGAGAAACAAGTTTAAGTCTAATATCATTTTTGAATTTTTGGAGAACATGTAATTATTTTTATCAAAGGACCGTCTTGAAATTAGACCATTCGAATTGAGGATTCGTGAGGAAACGACAAGGATGATACTCCTTGAGTGGTTCCTTCGGTTTTTAAAAAAGCCTATGCATCTTCTGTGAGTCAAACCATTCTCAAACGGTTGTATGTACTCTAAAATAATATGACTCTTTGTATTTGACGTTTAATGCGTATCGCAGATTAAGGATTATATATTTATATATTATATATAAGGATATATTTCATGTATAAGTTAGATGAATCTATTCAAGTAATCATTAGTCTGTTTCGAAACTCTCTAGGCACACTTTTGACTTTAATTATAATATACAGAATTTTCATTTTACTCAGTACAATCATATTATGGTGAAATCTTAATAACAATAATCTCGTTAGACAAAAATGTGGTGAGATGGTTTAAGACAGGGGTGGGCATTAAGTTGATCGCGATCGACAGGTGAACCCTCAAGTTATATGGGGGCGCTGAAGATTAGCAGTTTGTAATTACTCAAGATTAGCTGACAGTATGCAGGCTAAGTCTTTTCTGGCTATAACAACGAAAATTAACTTCAGATTAAAATGTTTTTTTTAATGTATTTTAAAGGGTTTGATTATAAATGCATCATTTGATATTATAATATTTGTGGCTATTATTATGTTTTTATCTGGTGTTTTGGTTTAATTGCGGTTTTAAAAATGTGATTTTATTTTAATTATTTTGGTAAGTACATATTCCGTATTTATTATTGTGTTATACAGTAGAACGTCGTTTGTCCGAATCAACTGGGACCGGACACCGTTTGGATACGCGATTTTTCGGATAACCGAAAACCGAATGCGAACCATGCAGTATATGAAACTGGACACTATACGGATTTTGAAAATCATCACATGCGGGAAAAATTCTTGAAGAAAAAGCAAAATAGGTGCAAAATGTCGCAATTTTACCTTTATTGTGGAAAATAATCACTTGTTTTCCGTTGTACCATTGTACATTTTCGTTTTTTCGCTACATGGTCTCTGAAAAAACTGGTCCAGATATTTGACACTCCGGATAATAAATGTTTGGATAAACGACGTTCTACCGTAATAAATATTGTAGATTTTTTCCTTACTTCACCACACCTACGTTACTGGGTGGATCGCAACACCTTGAAAAAGTTAGAAGCTGCCCGCGCGCGTACCCTAGAAAAGTCTGCCCACCCCTGATTTAAGAGAACATATTAACATATTCTATCTGATATCATTCTACATTTTATATTATTCATGTTTTTTATAGTCTTTTTTGATGTAATACCCAAAATGAAATGAAATTTTTTGTGTTTTTGAAAGCTTTTAAGTTTGAAAATTTCTATAACATTAGCATGTGTAGAAATGTTGCAAACACAACAACAAAAATAAATATTGGAACTTTTTCGTTTGAAAGCGAATTCAAAATTTGAATCCAATACTTAAACCTTGTGCGAAGACTGCCTTTAAGATAATTTTTCTTCTCTTCGTAATACGAAAAGATTTTGCCCTCAGGCAACATAAATATGACTTGAAGACGCAATTTATATATTGAAAAAGAAAATTGAAAAGAGTGTCTGTCAGTGCAGGATATGTGGACACGAAATACTAACATTTTTTGTTGTTGTTATTCTTACTTTGTCTCAATGTCATAATGATATGTAATGATGACATTTATTGATATCCTGTAGCAAAGAAATAATTGGATGAGAGCGTTTTCTTCCTCTTAACAACTGTTTTCTACACTTTTTTGATGGACTGATCGAAAAAGAAAGACTTAATTACGAATAATATTAAGCAAAATCACGCCTCTTTATGTAATGTCTTTTAGAGGAGTCATACGCAGAATTTTAAACGCAGAAACGTGACACTTATTAAATTTACCTTCGGCTGTGACATTGATGAAAATGACTAGTTGCATTTCAAATGTTTTAATGAGTGCTCAAAATGAGATGAGTTCTTTTTGTTTTTAAATTAAAGCGCTTTAAGGAACTACATAATAAGCTATTAGCAATGACCTCATTGTATTGAAACTTATTCAAACTGATACAAGAGGATAACCTCATATAATACCTGGTATATGACCTCAAAAATGCCATGTAATAATATCCAACCACTTTAACGATTAGTTTGATTGAATGTACAGCAACCTTTATTAGTATAAGCCAGCGTTTCTCAAACTGTGGGGCGCGCCCCCCTTAGGGGGTGTGACAACTCTACGAGGGGGGTGCGAGCATATTGAAAAGTCGAAAAACAAAAGAAAATTTTTGAAAAAATTATTAGTTTAATGAAAGTAAATAACATACATTCTGACATAATAAAAAATGAAATACACATTCACACTGATATATTACACTTATAAATGTATCGTTGCTTCACAATATATTTTATAATTAATTTAACAATACTAAGTTAAGAACAAGTTTAATATTTACCAGTGACCTCATGGGATTGTCATATATAAAATTATATACAAAAAGTAACACTTATATTGATCATTTGTACGGTTTATAATAAATTATTTAACTGTCGATTAAAAGTTACGCGATTCGCTTCCCAATGCCAACCGTTTTCCCACATAGGTGTGCGTATGTGATGTATTGGGGTGGGGTGGGGTGGAGAGGAATAAAGGAGCAAAAATAATCTGAAAAAAAGCAAATCCTTCGCAAACAATTGTCAAGACTCTTTTATTGCATTCCAAAAAAGATCGTAAAAGTCGTAAAGTAAGATCTTTTCACAGAAAAGATCATACTTTGGAAAGACGTATATATACGTCCGGGGGAACTAAAGCTTTGGCTGAGCGAAACGTTTATATACTCTGGTGGTACTTAAGAGGTTAAAATCGGGCCGTAGTTTTAGCATCAAAGTATAATATTGTTGAATTCAATACATTGTTATTGTTTGAGGGGGGAGCGATAAAAATTGTGATTGAATATTGGGTCGCGAATATTGAAACTTTGAGAAGCACTGTTATAAGCAATCGTACATCGAAAAATGAAGTCATGAACTCATAACTTGCTAACTATTAATTCCCTGATACCCATTCGCTCTGACCAGGATAATTTAGGATGGCAGGAGAAAGAGAGGAAAAAATGTTAAAAATTCACTAAATTTTGTGTGGAGTTTAATTCACACGTAAGTAATTAAATCATAAATTTGTTGATTTCCTGAAATTCTCTTAGTTTTAGAAATTTAATTTTAATATATATCTTTATTCGATTTTGTCACTTCTACTCTTTTCCGAGAGCCCATGTTCATTTCCCAATACTGTTTATGCAAATATTCGAAGAGCTGAAGTTAACTGCCATTTTTAACTCAGTATTTTATGGCATTATTTTAATAATTCATAAATAAAGATTAACTACACTACTTAAAAAAGAATATCGCCAAACAGTTATTTGCAAATTATGTATTCTTACTATTTTTTTTCCTGTTGAGTCGTTGTTTTATTTATTTTAAGATTAGCTTTATTTTGTTTCGTTTTTTAGGCTTAGAGTCTATAAAATCTCACATTTAGTTAAAAAAGAACTTTTTTAGTTGGCTCGGGGTCTTAGAGGTAGCATGCCCGTTTCGTAAGCCAAGGTTGTGGGTTCGAACTCGGCTGAAGTCAATAGATTTTTTGGATGCGAAAATCACAAGCTCGCATGTCAGATGATTGTGTGACATGTAAAATATCCCATAAAATAATATGTCAATTTGGCTCACTTTAGTACTCTCAGCTAAATTAAATCATGACAATATTTAGTATCCGATGAGAGCTCGAATTAAAATTAATTCAAGCGTCAACATTTGGTAGCGAGAGCGTGCCACCATGAAGTGGCTCTCCCATTTGAGGACTTGCCACGTTTGCAAAGGCTGAGTTGCCCATTAAGAAAAATTAGTTATTTTAGTTGTTGCTTTGTCTTGTTTGAATTAGGATTTCTGAAATTTATAGAATATTTGAAATGAGACTTAAACGTGTAACTTTATTCTTTTGGTTGAAATTAAGATGATTGTAGAGTTACACGGTGATTATCATAAACAAGGTTAAAGAACAAGGATGGCGCAAGTATTAGTACCTCTTTTTACTTTAAAACACAATTTTGCATAAAGTATTGCAGTTCCCATTATTTTTCCATGACAAATCGTTTGCGTAAATTAAGACCAGAACGCAAGCATTTTTTTCAGTTCCCACTAATCGTTCAATCTCAACCCATATATATAAATAACCATAAACATTTTACTAAATATTGCTTAAATCAGAAATACCCAATTAATTTTATTAATAGTTATTTAAATAAAGAAATTCAAAATATAGACAGGATTAAAATTCTTTAGATTAATAATAGTTTATTACTATAAATGTATCATTTTTCCTAGTTATAGTTACCTCCATATTCTAATATTAGGTAAAATTACTTATTATTATTTAATTCATATATAACTCTCTAGTGTCACTAAAGTTATGACAGTTTGTAAACTTTCTTTTTTATTTTTAATTACATTATTTTCATACTTTTGTTCAGCCATTCACGTGCTTTAAATTTTCATTTGGGTCCAGAATCTGGCAATAACTTATTTATTGTACTCAGATTTAGCACGTTCTCTGCATTTTTAACTGCAATTTTTTGGTAAGTTACCTATATCTTGTAATGGATTTAGACATACTATCCATTATTTTCAATAGGTTTTTGATCAGTATTATTAACATAAAAGGGGAAGCTTGGCTGGCCCAAAACATGTTCAACCCCACTTTTATATAAATTATCTTATATATAAGCCGTCCTAAGTCATCAATGCTTATAATGCTGCAGCATCCATTTCTTTAAATTTCAATTACTCATTTATCCTTCAATGTATGGTTTTCTTACTATCTCTGTTTTTTCGGGTTTGTTTGATAAATGTTCATCTCTCATTTCTAGAGAATTTATTTATATATATGTATACATCAGTAGCGCACACAGAACTTTTCCAAGAGGGGGATCCAGGGTCGAAAGTCCACCATTCTTGTACCATTCTCCTTTTCATTTTGTCGATTTTGGGGAACAAAAAACAGTAGAAAACTAATTTTTGAATAAGTAATTAGTATTAATTAATAAATTAATCATTAAAACAAATATTTAATTAAATTTTACGTATTATATACTTAAAGTTCTAATCAATATGAAAAAAATCAAGGGCTTTTTTTTGGGGGGGGGTCCGGACCTTTAGGACACTCCCCTTGTGTGCGCCACTAGTATACATATATATCTTGATCAAATTTTCAATCGTTAATAAAATACTTTCTATTCATCCATTCAAGTTCAAATACATTATGACAATACATTTGTTCAATTATTAATTCATTAATTAAATTAAAAAATGAATAAATAGTAACAAACAAAAATAATACTACAAAAGCATATATAGAAAGGAAACTCGTTCGTTTTTTCCCTGTATCGCAATGGATAGCGCGTTGGACTTCTAATCCAAAGGTTGGGGCTTCAAATCTCACCTGGGTTGGCCTAATTTCTGAGAATGTAATTTCTTTTTTACTATACTCTTTTATTAGAATAATTAAATTTAATGAATGAACAAATAGTAACAAACAAAAAAGAATAGTCCAACATCATATATGGAAAAGGAAAATAGAAATTTCCAAGGAAATTCACTTTCTATTTTGTCATTTAATATTGTGATTCTGTCATATGTATATACATATTTGTATTAATTGTAACTAGTTAATAAAACGTAACTCAAATAAAATTTTTCTTTGTTGACCTAAGTAGGAATTGACTTAATTTTTTTTATATTATTTGTTTACACTTGGAAATCTCAAACTATGATTCTCATAACGATAACCCTTCGAATACTGAGGTCCCAATTTATTTCTGATGAGTAACTTTAGAAGATATAAAAAAAAAAGACGCATTAAAGCTCTTATATTTAAGTGTTTCTCAGCTAAATAATGCAATATTTATCATTGTATCACGAAATTCTCTAAAATAATATAATATATATTATGAATTTACAAGAAAAGAAAAAATATATATATTTAAAAATTATTTAAGTTCATCCTTTGTAAATTATTAACCAATTTTTAAATACAATTTTTCCAATTTTACTTCAGTAACAAATATTAATTTAAAAAAAAAATTAAGCATTACGCGTGCATTTTTTTACCCTATTACAAGCAACAATAGCTATATCTACGATAAAAATATATAAACAAACTTATTAAGTTAAAGAGTGTATGAAAAAGAGAGAAATTAAAAAAAAGATCGAAGTTATTTTAAATAGTTTCATTTATCCAAAATGATTGTATCCCAGAACATTAATTAAATTTGGAACATATTCTTCACTGAAAATTGTCTCGATTCATATTAATTCGTATGACTGAAACACGTCCTATTGTCACACATTGTGGGTGTGCTAAGATTTACATTACTAAGTAAACAAATAGTTATCTTCTTTTACATATATAAAGTTGAATACATGCTGGCTATAATGCTACAGGAAGTAGCTATAATGCTACATGGAAGTATATATCATATTCAAATTATTCCAAATAAAATTCATGTAAACAGAAATGAGTAATGAACTAATACCCAACGTTCTTCGTAATGTCAAGAAAATACTATTAATTTTGAGGCATTTTTTTTCTTTGAAAAAACATGTCCCAAATTTGCGTTCTCATCAGCATTAATTGAACTGAAAAACACAGTAAACCACAACATCTCATCTTCTATTCGAACGTTCTAGTCAATCTTCGTGGGTGGGCCCCTGGAAGAAGGCCCATCGTGTGAAGGAGCCGACTCTTGTAATCCACGAAAGGCTACGTCTTTTGCGACCACCCTTGTTTCGTAAACATTGTCGGCAGAAGTGTTTCAGTAGCACATGCTTCCCTCCCCCCCTTCTTTTCGTAAGGTACCCTTCTCTCTTGTGGCATGGTTATGATTCAGGGCATGCCACGCAACTATAAAACCTTGTCATTAATGTGTTGTTTGGCGACGAGTTTTTGATGGAACTGCTGCGAATGTATATACTGGGTTTTATCAATCTCGGTTCGTATTTCGTTGCAAGGGGATCGCGATTAACACATCTAATTACTTTGAAATATTCCTCTGCCCTAGACATCATATTGAACTCTATCATCATCCATACCTTCCTAAATGAAATATAAATTTAAGTTTTTGATTTTATATCCTCGACTTCAAAAGTACAGTAAGACCCCGTTTAATGCGGTATACGTTCCATCTAAAGTAGAGCGTAATATGAAACAGCGTTAAACGAGTTTATCTCATCATGTAAGTAATGGGGTTAGGGGAAGATGGGTAGAAAATTGGTCAGGTATTTTGCCATTAAATTTATTAATTATGTTTTTTATAACAATAAAGCAAAAATTTATTTCTTACAAATATAGAAACATAATAAACGAATATGAGTATAAAAATAAATAAAATTCTAAGTCAGTATGTTTACATTTTAGATATATTCAGTCTCTTCTGTATTTCCAATTTTCTGCCATTTTTTTTTGCCTTGGTTTAAAGGCATTTTGCGTTCAATTTCGTCGTCAATCCATATAGAAAGTCGTTTTTCCATTTCCTCTATGGTATTATTACTAGAACAGGTAATTCTAGTTGCAGAGCTTGTCGTAGTTGCAGTTACCGATGACAGTACTTTTTCTTTATTCTTAAGAATGGTCCTTATTGTTGAAGTTGCCAAATTCAACGCAGCAACCAATTGGAGACTGACGTTCACTAATATCTAATCTTCTAATCACTTGCATTTTAATTTGTAGTGAAATGCTTTTTTACGCTTTATTTTTGTGTTTTTTACTGTCACCCATGATAAAAACTAAAAATCATAATATTTGTCACTATAGCAATCGTTATATTATATTAATTTATACTTACAATAACGTCAACAAATGTTTGAAACGATAAAAAATACTTTCGTATAATACCGACGTAAAGAAGAAACACAGATAAACTGCTTCGGATATCGGGAAGCCTAACGCTGCGTGCTATTTCGGGAAATCCCACAATTAAAATAAAAGAGCGTTAAACCGAAACAGCGCTAAGCGGAACAGCGTTAAGCGGAGTCTTACTGTATTGGAAAATATTATGAACGTATATCTAAGCAATTTTATTTTAACAAATTGCTGATCAGAATTACATATTAGATTGATGTCATAATTCTGAAAGGTGGCCAAGAGTAATCTGGATGACACCAGAGCTGGTACTTCTATCTCCTAACCAGGGACGTTTTAAGGTATAGGGATGGTCAACCGTTTTAGGAAGAGTGCCATTTTCAGATAAAAAAATAAGTATACGTACCATTTCCAACTTTTCGAACAAATGAAAAAGTGAAAAAAATGTTACTTATTGGCTTGTTATGTAATTTTTAATCAAAGAGCCCAATTTTAAAGCAAGTGTTAGTATATATATAGTGGAAATTTTAAAATATTATAATAAATTATACCAAAGCTCAAAACTTACATTTTATTGTTAATCAGTTCTGTAAATTTTGAACTATGTTTTGATTTTGTTATGTTCCTAATAGTAAACATTTGTTCACAAACGCATATTGATTAAAATCTACAACAATATCTGACAGCCAAATCGTGTAAACTTGAAAAATTGCTTGTTAGTGCAAGTTTCCAAAATTCAATATAGTTCTTTATATTTGCTCTGTAGAACAATAATTTCCATTTGGATTTCAGGTAGATAACAATTAACTTTTTACCGAAGAATTGGAAAAAGATTTGAGAAAAGATCAGCATTTTTTAAAACCTTGAAAATCATCAAACCTAGCACTGAAAGAATCCTGCAAAAGTTGATATTAAATTTTTAAATCTACCAAGCTTGGAACATTATTCACTTCGGTAGATAATTCCTGCATTATTTTGAAGTATGCTAATTTTCTTTTTCCAAAATCACGACAAAAAAAAAGTTTCTTCCCTAATGAAAATATATGTCCAACCAGGATAGGAAAAATACAAACTTTTCTCTGTAATCTTAAATTTAAATTTTATTGTGCCATGATATCGGTACGAAAAACTAAATCCCGCAGCCAATATTCATTCTAGAATAGCGAGCACTCACTGCTCAGTTAGGTATTTCCTTCCAGGTATTTTAAAATACGCTCCCACAAATTCCAAAATCTCGCCAGTGAAAAAAAGCTTTCGAAAGCCAGCTCACACAATAATGCAGGTGCATTCTCTACACGATGAAGTTATGTTGTAACTCATTCAAGTGCATTTAAAATAAATTTTGAAGGTTTTTTTATTGGTCAGACAGCCGCATTTCAGTAAAATTGTAGGGAAAAAATCGTTATCTTCTCAATTTTTTATTAAGTCTTCGCGTGCCACTGTTAAAATTCCACCCTGCCACACTGTGTTGAGGGTTGGTCACCCCAGACTTAATGAATGGGCCAACTGGCCCTTGTTTCGTTCTCAACTCTGTCTTAATTAGATTATGATCCGGATAATTTTAATGAGGCCAAATATTATTCCCGTACATATTCTAAAAAAAAACAGGGAATTTTAAACTGCTTATCAACTGGCAAAAGTGGTAAGACTGTATTATTACGTGATGACCTTTGTCCATGTCTAGATCTAGGCCTAATACCATAAACCAGGGGTGTCCAACATGCGGCCCGCCGATTCTTTTTAAAAATTTTTTAAACATCAGGTTTTTAAAGTTCTTTCATTTTGAAGTTTACATGTTACATGTTCCTGTTTTAAAATAAATCCTTTTTGATCATAGAAACGTCCTTTAGATTAAAATAGATTTATATTTTATCAAACAGTTACAGTTGATTTTACTATAATAAATTACTTTTTTAATAAATTCCGAATTGCATTATACATATCCTTCTCTATGGATGGTACATGATTCTCTGTGTGTGCGACTATCATTTTTCCTCCTCCTTTTCTGTTTGGAGTGCCCAAAAAGCAAGATGCATTTAGAGATGTTTTTTAAAGATTAACAAAAAAATATTCAGGACGGTAAAGATAAAGGACAATGTATACTAAATCGTTTGCGAATGACAGCACAATCAAATTTCAACAATGAGTAAGGAAAGATCAATTCGATAGGAACACCACATTTTTCAAGAAAATGTCAATAGTAATATTTTAAACATTTTTTGATCTGCATTATTATATTATATAAACATTATTATATTATCTATGTCTGTATACATAAAAAACAATGAAAACAATAATAATGATTCATTCTATTTTAAATTTTCACTCCGATAACTGTGTTTTTGTTTCCAAATCTGATATAAAGGTACATTTTTTTATGTGCGGCCCGCGAGATTATAATGTTTTTCCAAAGTGGCCCGCAAGGTCCTTTGGGTTTGACACCCTTGCCATAAATAATCTCTCTCTCTCTCATTCAACTCATTTAGTTAAAATGTGCTCATCGGTCAAGCGGGTTTGTGCCTAGGTTTTTGAGATTAGGAGTCATGCATATTTATTTGTTTCAAATTACTGTTTGAACCCTTCTAAAAAATTCCTGTGTGCGCTACTGGTAGAAATTGTTTTTACTCGATTGATATTTTTGCTGCTAAAAAAATCGGAATTCCTTGTGAGCCTTTTCTCGTAAACTGCACTTATTTATATATTTATTTATTCATTTCTACCCCTTTTTTTTTTGATGACTTTTTAAAGTTTAAATAAGAACTTTCGGCTCACCGGGTATACCAAGGCTTTCTTTTTTTGGGAATTATTAAAATTTCAAAACACAATAAAATTGCTTTTTCAATTCCTACTATTAGTTCAGTCTCTCTTTATATATAATTATTTATATATGTACCTTGTTTTCTAATTTTCAATCGTTAATAAAAAACTTTTTATTCATCCATTCAAGTTCATATACATTTTTAAAACTTGTAGGGGATGCACTTGATGTTAATACAGTTTTTTTTAAATATTAATTCATTAATTAAATTTTATTTTTAAATTTTAATTTTATTATGTGTTAGTTCGAACGAAGTTAATCTGCAGCAGATGGCGCCAGTAAGTTTTTCTAACGAAGTAGGAATTTACTTAAATTTTTTTTATGTATATTACTTTTAAAGTTAAAGATTTGAAAATAAGTACTTTTTTAAGATTTCAATTACTGTTTCTCTGACAGATTTATTAATTATGAAAACATTTAAAGTTTATTTAATGATTTATAATGATAGATATTAAAAACTGATGTATTATAAAGAGGTGTATGATAGATTTGTAGATAATCTTGTATCGCAATTATAAACTGTTCAGTTTTAAACTATAGCTATTTATAAAACACTTTTATTCTTAAAAATTTCTATATGAACTATAAAAAAAGAAACTACTTCTTCGAGTATTCACCTATTTATAAAACACTTTTACTTCTTAAAAATTTCTATATGAACTATAAAACAAGAAACTACTTCTTCGAGTATTCACCTTTTATGAGTTCTGTTTTCTAAACTAGTTTTAGGATTTTAAAAGGGAAATAAAGATTTGAATGCATTCGCTTCCCTTGGTTATGATAAAAGCTTCTAAATTTTTGATTAGTTATATTTTTATGAATAAATAAAAATTATATTAAATTATATTAAAAAAACAACATTTTATTTCTTTTTTAAAATAATTTATTAGGATATTTAGTTTTTTGGTGGCATTTAAAATTTCATTTGATCGCAAATTCAATATCATACCGACAAGAATTTATTCGATTAAACAACCTTTTCAATTTGTGCTTAAATCTGTAATAGTATAGTTTCTTTTGTTCTTCTTTGTTGCCACTTAGATTTAATGATTTCTTAAAATTCCTTTCAAATCTTTTGTGATATGGTTATTTTTATTGAATGAGTGGTAAAAAAGATAGATAAGAGATTTTAGCTAATAAAAATTGTGGACAGAAGTTATATACTTTAAAAGCACAAAATAACGGAAAATAATTAGATGCACGAGTGAAAATATTATCACCAAACGATTTTCAAAACTCTACAAGAGGGTTCCAACATAATAAAGGTAAAATTTATCAGATTCTTATATCTAAAACTTTTCAAGATGGTTTTAGCTTTTGAAATTGGTTAAGCAATATATGATTTTTCTTCAATCTTCAGAAAATACTTTTATGTCGATTAAAGTGATTCATTTGTCTGTTATTCAATCTTTAAGAAGTATTTAGAAATATTTTCGAAAATTGGAGGAAATATGTAATTTCTGAGATTTTTGTTCAAATTGTTTCACTAGTTTAGGTAAGAGAAGAAAAAAAAATTCCTCTCAATTAAAAATAAATAAATTCGAAAAACAATATACTTAACTCTATTCGTAAAATTTCTTACATTCAAAATTTTAAAAAAAAATAGTATTTTAAACTCATTCTGGAAATGTATAAATGTTTCTTTCTTTTTTAATGCCTTCTTTTATAAGTGTACTAATTTTTCATGTTATTAAGTTTTAAAAAGCTGATTTCAATCAGTTATTAATTTGAAACCATGTGGAACAAAATGTCAATAATTGTTGTAAGTTTGACTCCAAATGTTTCGAGGTAAAAAAGTCGAGTAAAAAATATTATAAATAAGGCAATTGCGTTGTTTAAAAAAATAATAAAAGTTGCGGATAAGATTTTTTTTGCCTTTAACCTAACTTCCCATTTTCTAAAATGCTACTAATTTCCCACCATTCCATTTGATCATAAAAAAACTGATTTCGGCTAATTATAAACAAACAGAGATGATCAAACATGGCGGATGTATTCATTTTAAATGATATAAAAAAAGAACAATAATCGAACTACTGCATTGTTTGAGAAAAGATGAAATGAGATTAATTATTATTTTTTCTTTCTCTTAATTTTCCTCTTACGTAGAAAAGTTAACGCGAGAGAATGTTTTTAAAACACTTAAAAATTTCAGATTGTTGGCTGAGTCAATAACTCAGCTAACGATATGTTGCGCAAGATTTTTTTTAGGTCAATCTATTGGCTTGTTGAGATGAACTTGGTGTGAAAGTAAACACGTTGAGAGTTCGAACGATTCTAGATGAAATTGGTTTATTTAAACGTTTTGAAATCATGCGGTGTAGAGATGAGTTAACCTTTAATTGTTTACAAGGTGTCTTGATGATCAAAGGGACAAGGAAATTTCGAATTTCTTTGAATCAGTAAATTAATGTAAACTATAGCTTTTACGAGTAATAGCTTATGAAAGCTTTGACTTAGTCTACCAAAAACCAGAATTGAAGCTCAAGATAAAATTGTACTTGGGGATCCATAGTATGAGCCAAGGTTTGCATGAAAAAAATATTATTAATAAATTTGCATGTATGCAAAAGTATGTAATATATTAGGGAGAAGGAAAATCGCCTGAAATAAGTAAATCCTTCGCAATCACTGTGAAATTCATTTTATTGCATTCCAAAGCCTTCAGAATAATTTTATAGATGACAGTGAACGAAAAAGATCGTACTTCGGAAAGACGTATAAATACGCCCAGCGCAATTTAAGCATTGGCTGAGTGAGACTTTTATATACGCCGGTGGCAAAGAGGTTAAAGTCGTATTGTAGCTTTAGCGTCAAAGTATCGTATTATCAAATTCAAAACATCGTTATTGTATGGAGGGGGGCGCGATGAAAATTGCGAATTGAATATTGGGTCGCAAGTGTTGAAAGTTTGAGAAGCACTGTGATAATGCAATGGTCTGTGGTGAAAGTTACGCGGATTCTCCACTGCCCAGAACCTGCCATTCTGTGAGATGACATAACTCCTCAAGGGAAACCAGGTTTAATCAGAAATAAAGAAAAGTTCCATGTCCAAGCTATTTATTGTTATCTCAATAAACAGCTTGTTGTGCGCGCCATATTCACGTCCAATCGCATCCACTCCTTCGTGGCACTTTTATTTGCCCCATTCTGTATAAAGCACAGGCAACAGTATGCAGTTGGCAACAATATGTAAATTATGTAGTATAACTTCCTTAATAATATGTGAAAATGTAAATTTTTATTTTAAAACTAATAGGAGTTCATACTTGCTTTTGCAAGTAGCTTTAAAAGGTACAGTTAAGAAAATATTCATTTATAAAAAATTGTAAATTAAAAAAAGAATGTTTTTTTATTAACAGTAAGACCATAATTCCGCATGAAAAATAAAACATTATAAAAAAATATTTTAGGTGCGTAAAATGATCATAATACGTTCTTTTAGTACATATGGAACAAAACCAATTCAAACAATTTTCAAATGAATTTTTGTTTGTCCATAATAAATGCTAATGCAAATTTTTTTGAAATAATGACAGTTGAATGAAATTATCTGAAGTTTAGTTGTTTATATACGTAACTAATCTTTTTTAAACTGTTAAACTAAGATTTTCCCCGAAACACGAATAATTATAATAAAAATGTGTAAGAAATGTTTATATAAATGAAATACATTTCCTCCTATTTTCTTAGAAAAGTCCATTATACTAAGGAAAAAATTACCTCATTTGTATCTTCCTAACACACACAAATCACATCACACATCACACACACACACACACACACACACACACACACACACACACACAACACACACACACACACACACACACACACACACACACACACACAACACAACACACACACACACACACAAAATCACACAGTTAACAACACATCTTACTAAAACAAACAACCCCACCACAACACACACCAACCCACCACACAAATCTTTTAAAAACCAAAAATTTTTTTTTTCATTTCCCCCTTTTTTCCCGAACAATTGAAACTATTTTATTTTTGCTTCATTTTTGTTTTCAGATGGATTTCCAAATTTCGAAATAGTTTATCTTTAAAAAAAACTTGTAGGGGTGGATAATATTCTTAGAAAAATGTTTACTGTTGTACTTAGAGAAATTAGTTTTTACTTTCTTCGCCTAAAAGTGTTTCTGGGGTGCGTGTTAAAATTCATAATATCTCTAGAAAAAATTCTAAAGGATGTAAAATTGTTGCGTCATACACATGGCGCGAACAGACAGTAAACAAGTGCCTGGTTTGACTAAATGTGGCTCATATTGCCAATAAAATCAGATAAGAGATTTAACTAACAATAATCTATCAATCTCACTCATTCATACATTATGAGATCGACGGTACACACTTACAGACTTGAAATTTGGCAGATGTGTTTCTTTTGTTGCGTAGAGATGCTCTTACAATGTGTTTTGAGGACACACACACACTTCAAATTTCTTCAGCAAACACTATGATTGTTACGTTCTTCATTAACATAAAATAAACACCTACGAGTATTTTATTTCTTAAGAGTTTCAAGTAGGTATTTTCTAAGAATAACTAAATTAAATTTTTTTTTCTGGAATTTAATAAATTCTGTTTTAACAATTTTAATTAAAACCTAAAAATCCTCTAAATAATTTAATATTGTAGCTTAAAAATAATTTTAAAAATCTTAAAAAAGTTAAAATTAAATATAAAATTACTTTCAAACCCTTTTTGGTAAGTTTGATACCAAATCAGTATTTATTTATTCTATGATACAAAAGCCAAAATAAAAAATAAAAAATAAAGTTTGGAAAAGAAAAAATAAAAAAAAATAAGAATGAAAAAATGCTTAATATTTTAAAAAAAAAATTTTAAAACTTTTTGGGTAATTTTTAAAAATTTTGGGTGACACAATTTTCGAAAAAATTCATTTTCGTTTGGGGAAAAAATCAATTTTTTGATTGTTCAACCCCAGTAATAAAACAAATTTTTTTACTTGGTTTTTAAAAAAATTCAATCGAATTTTTTGAAATAATTTTTAAATTTTTTTTCCTTTTATGACCATTAATGGTTAAACACATTTGCCCGTTCTGAAGGGGAAAGTTACGCAAATTTGAAAGGCCCGTGCGATCTTGTTTCTCGCGTTTTTTATTTTTATGCCCGATAAATACGTTCTAAAAAAAATACCCCGTCTGTTCTATTCTTTTTTACCCCACTCCCTTCTAGCCCCCCCACAGCTAAAATTGCAAAAAATAACACATTCCCTATATTTCATTTTCTGAAAGGGGGGAAACCACAAAAAAAACTCGTGCTTTAAGGGTTTTTTTATTATTTTTTAATTATTATAATTTTATTTGAAATAAATTTTTAATAATTGATCCTTCTGGACTTTCCCTTTTTTTTCCTAATGGCAAACGTATAAAAAACCAAAATATATGTGTAAGAACTGAAGTTTGCAGTCAGATATAATAAAATTTTTAAGGATTCCTTAAACCCTTTTTTCATTTATTTTTGGGTTTTGCAATTTTTAAACAAAAACATAAAAAAACTAAATTTGAAAAAAAATTTTATTAATTAAAAAATTAATCATTAAAAAAAAAATTAAAAATTTTCGTATTATTATTAGAAATTTTTAAAAAAAAAAAATTTTTTTGTAATTACCCCCCCTTTAGAGTAAATTATTTGTTTTTAAGTTTTAAATTTTTTTTTAATTTAATTAAAAACCAAAAAATTTTAAAAAAATTAAAGGGAATTGAAATTTTAAACCCAAAAAAAAAAAAAATTTTTTTTGTTTCGAAAGTTTTTTTCGGGGAGGTGATTTTTTTACGGTTTTTTTTTTTTTCCCAAAAAAAAAAAAAACACCGAAAAAATTTAAAAAAATTCAAAAGGGGGAAAGCCAACCAAAAAAAAAAAGCCCCCAAAAGATAAAATGGAGCAACGCTCTTTAGTGTAAATGAAGTGAAGGGTCTAATAGACAAAAGAAAGGTGTTCCAGGTTCAAACTCCTCAAGAGAAGCTGTTTCATTATCGCCTCAACGGTCCAAAGTGGATGTTGGGAGGGGTGATGGGCCCCCGGGCTTTCGAGGGGGTTTTAGGAAAAACGATCAACAGGTTGTTCTCACCTTTGGCTAATGTTTTCGTTTCCTCTACTAGGAATGCTGCGTCGAAAGGGAGCGCCCGAAATTCGATTTCTGCACAGGGGTGAGCTAAATAGGTTGACTTCGATTGAAAAGGTGGATTTAAATAGGTAATCTGATTCAATAAGAGCTTTTTTTTTAAAGTTCCCATTAGACTACTTGTAGTCCAATATAGGGCACTGTTTATTAGCAAATTAAAAGAATATTGCATTTCCACTTTGAATGTAACTTTTCAATGAGATACACATGCAAATTATTATAGTGTTTTGAAAAGTTTTATGTACTTTTTTTATCCTGAACTGTTTCATTTTTTTACATGTGTTTTTAGTCATCGAACAGAAAAGATATGAATAGAAGGATAAAATACTGATAAATATGTGATATAAATTAAGAGAGATATATATAAAACGTTCAAAGATTCGGCGACCGTTGTTACAGCATATATATATATATATGCTATATAATGCACTTAAACTTTCTCTCGAGGATTTTAACTCATAATAGTCTGGAGTTTTCGAAGATTTCGCGTGATAGTTAATTTTTAGTTTACTCGCCTTACGGCAAATAATCACAATTTTATCTCCCAAAACTAAACCATAAGCTTTTTAGAACAGGATGATACAATCTTGCATCGTCTTGCGTTTTCGGACCAATCAGAAAAGCCTATACCGGAAATTATATGATTCTCACTGCTTCCAGTTGACTCAAATTTTAAAAAGTTGAGATCTCGGGAAAGAACAATGAATGCTTTTCAGTGTAGTTGCTATGTCCGCGTCAGTAGTGTTGGTGTTTCGTAGATGTTTGTTTGGCTGTGTCCATGGCGTCATTTTATGTTTGTGTTAAATAAAATCTGGATTTTTAAATTATAAAAGCCTTCTCATTCTTCCCATGACTGCAACAATCTGTCAAAAAAGATCATCTTCATGCCAATTGTCTTAAATTAAGGTGTCCGACTACGTTCGGGAACCGTGATTTTAAAACAGCGCATAAATGGATAATTTTCATCATATTTAGTGTCCTTAGATTAGAATACATGTATAAAATTGTTTTAAGGACATTTTGACAAAAAAAATGATTTAAATACAATATTTCGGCAAAAAATTAACGTAGAATAACCTTTTTTCAAAATGTTCTCCTTTTGTGAAAAATGCTTTTATTATAATAATATTTTGCCTGTGTATAGCTCAGACCTTTTTATAGAAGCTCAACTATGAGTTTTGAAAAATTCCCATTATTTTCAGAGTTATACCAATTGAAATAGTTATCGGCATTTTTTTCTTAAAATTTCTCACCTCTGTTGTAAAACATGGATAAACCCTCTTCTAAGTTATATATATCAAAAATTCTAGTTGAGCCTCTGTACAGAGGTCTGAGCTATATACAGGCAAAATATTATTATAATGGAAGCATTTTTCACAAAAGGAGAATATTTTGAAAATGGGTCATTCTATGTTAATTTTTTGTCAAAATAGTGTACTTAAATAATTTTTTATTGTAATACTATTCTTAAAACAATTTTATATACATTTTCTAATCTAAGTGACTTTATAAATGTTATCCATTTATACACTTGCAAAATCACGGTTCCGAAAGTATTCGAATATCTTAAACTTTAACCGTACTAATTTATGTCTTATTTGCTGACATATATTTGGTTATCTACTGTTCTTTCAAGAAGATATATACTACAGTTTCATCTCTCAAACAGAGAATTTTTATGAATACGTTTACAAATCAAAAATAAAAATTAGGTTCTTATTGTTAGTAGAAGTCTGGTTTCCATCCTGGATACATAGAAGTAAACTAAAGAAACATCATCCGGCACGAACTACATATTTATAAAAAATAAACTTTCTTGTTGATACATTGTAAAAAAAAAAATATATATTTATTAAAGTTTGAAAGAGCAGTGCGTTTTATATATTTCGACTCAAAGAAACAATCTCATAAAAATTGAATGTGGCAAGAAAACCAACCAATGTGTTTTCCTTCCTCTCTCCTAACTGCTTTCTGAACGCCATGCAATTTGTTAAAATCCACAAATGTCGATTAATTGACCAGTTCCAGTGGCATTTTACTGTTCTCAGACTCTGGATCTGCGCTCCTGGCAATCCAGAGGGGCAATATACCCATTGTATAATTGTTCTTTTTAATGAAGTAGTTGCAGCCCAAAGAATTTGCACTTTGCAATGGATATCAATCCACGTTGACACCTTCGGCAATGAGCAGATTGATAACCTTGCCAAAGAGGACTGAAATTCCCCCCAACTTTCCCCTTACTGATGAAATAGCCGGACGTAAACTCTTCTCCCATCCAATTAAGAAGCACTTCATTCCAGATCTCAATTGTAACCGGGTTATTCCAACCACTATAGCCAGATTACGTACACGGCAATTTAAAGGATGAAAATATCCCCTGATGGACAAAGTAGTTACAATACTTGTCCTCCCTGTCCTGATATTCAACTTTCTCCTAAACATATTTTTTAATTGTCCTTCTATATTGGCTAAACTCCCCAACATAGACCTAAGCCCCCCTGACCATCAACTGCTTTATTCGGCAAAGGTCGTCGACAAACAAGGGCCGGTGCCATTTTATTTCACTGCATGGACAAGAAAATAGCAACAACTTGACTAATTCTCGCATTTTCGGAAGAGGGGTGTGTGTAAATTATCCTCCCCCGCTTATTTTCTGAACCGTGTAGACCTGCATTATACAGTAAATCAACGTTTCTCAAACTGTGGGGTGCGCCCCTTTGAGGGGCATAATAAATGTACGAGGGGGCGAGCATATTGAAAAGTTGAAAACGAAAGTTTATTCAAAAAATTATTAATTAACTGAAAGTAAACAAAAAAAAAATACTTTCTGACATAATAAAATATAAAATACACATTTACACTGATATAATACACTTAAAAAGGTATGTGTGTGTGTGTACTGTACAATGCATTTTATTATTGATTTAACAATACTAAGCTAAAAACAAGTTTGATAACCACCAGTGACCCCATGGGCTTGTATTAACACTTATCTTGATGATTTTTTTTGTACGGTTTATAATTACTTCCTTAACTGCCAATTAAAAGTTACGCGAATCGCTGCCCAATACCACGGTTCCAAATACGTAGACGCGCGTATTTTGATGTTTTTTGGGGAAAAAGAGGAAGAAATAAGCAAAATTCTCTGAAATAAGTAAATCCTTTGCAAAGACTGTCAAGGTCCTTTTATTGTGTTTCAAGGCCTTAGGAATAATTTTATGGATATGGCAGTGCACAGAAAAGATCGTACTTCTGAAAGACGTTTATATACGTCCAGAAAATTAATGTTTTGGCTATGTACGTCGGTTTTGGCACATATGAGGTTAAAGTCGTATTGTAGCTTTTGTGTCAAAGTACAGTATTATTGAACTCTATGCATTGTTATTGTATGGAGAGGGGCGCGATGAAAATGATGATTGAATAGGGGGTCACGTATATTGAAAGTTTGAGAAGCACTGGATTAAGAAAATTTTCCAAGAGTTTAAAAAGTTAATAAATTAATTAAAGTTATATACGTCGGGGGGCAATTAACACAGGGGCTAAAAAGGGGGGGGTTATAAGTGGGTGGTACATAAAAAATTAAAAAGTCATTGTGGCTTTAAATGAAAATTATTGTATAATTTTTTCAATAAAAGGTTTTTGGGTTTTAAAGGGGCTGAAAGGTTTTTATTAAAATATTGGGTCGCGAGTTTTGAAAGTTTGAAAAAACACTGCAGAAAAATAACAGAAGGGCCCAACGCCCAACGACATATGATGGGGAAATTTAAAAAAAAATAGACGAGCATTAAAACTGTTTTCCCCATGAAAATTTTTTAAAATTTGAAGTGACGAGGATGCTAATTAAACAAGTACCCGACTTTCCCAAAAGTTTTTTCCGCCAACTAAAAGGACTTTCAAGTTTGGATTTTTTGCACATACATTTTTCCGCTATTAAAAGGTTCCTAAGATGCATCAAGACGCGAAGCTTCGACTGGGCGGAGACAATCTAAATTCAAAAATTCCAATTTTTCCCTTAAAATTTTTTTAAAATTTTTTAAAAAATTAATAAAATTTTTTTTTTCCCTTTTTACTATGTTATTATATATTTTAAAAATATACACATGCAAAATAAAAAAATGCACTGGCTAAGCATTTTTAGAAATTATAAATTTAAAAAATTTTAAATAATATAATTAAAAACTATAACAAGTTTTAAAAATAGGTGAAATCGACAAAAAAGCAATTCAGAATTTTGGATAAGAATAAAAATTAAGTGTAAGTAAATAAATTAAAAATATTATATTTTTCCCTAAGTTTTTAAAGTTTCCTATTTTTAAAACCCTTATCTTACCACAAAAAATTTTAAAAAAAGATAAAAAAAAAAACCCCTTATTTTGAAAAACAGAGTAACGTATTTTCTTTAAAAATAGCATATAGGGGGGGCTGACAAAAAACTTTTGGGTATCGGTTTGGTAAAACCCTTCTTTGTAGGAATTAATTAAATTTAAGTTCGGAATTTTTATACTTTTTTAAAAAAACTACGCATTTTTTCCCAAAAAAAAAAAGATTATTTTTTGCAAAAAAGGTTTATTTTAAATAAGAAAAAAAATACTAAACTTCTTATAATCAAAATACTCCTTTTTTTGTTGGTTTTCTAATAAAGAGAAAAAATTTTCTAAAAAAAAAATAGCAGACTGAAAAAAATCGGGTTTTTTTCTATTGGGAAACTTTCCCCAGAAATTTTAAAAACACACAAATTAAAAATATTTTATAACCTATTTTTTAAAAAGCTTTTACAGTTTCACTGTGCTTACGTAAATTCTTAAAAATTGTTTTCGATACCTTTATTTAATCGTATATACTCTGCTTTGTTTTCGAAAACTACATCAACTTTCGAAAATAAAGGCTTACACACACATCTGAGTTACATAAAAAAACAATTCTTGCAAACACATTAACTCATAAAGTTAGGAATTTATGTAGTTTGAAGTAATCTGGTAAATCTTTTAAAAAAAAAAAATTAAAAACCCAAATACCAAATTTTTTAATTATTCACCTTCATACATAGTGATTATAATTAAAAAATTTCTTCCCAAAAAGCTTAAAAAAAAAAAACCCCACTTCCAAATTTGGGTGAATATACTTGAAAAAAGGGATTACGGAAGGGGGAAGAAATAGAATTTTTGGGGATTAATAGATTACGCCAGCGGTCTTCAAACTTTTTCAACTCCCGGACCTCCCGGAATGGGGGTGGTGAACCTTTATGGATCAACGTGCCATTTTTTCTAAAAAAAAAGGGAAGAGGGGGACACCCGTTTGCCGGGCAAAAATTTTTTAGTTTTGATTATTTTGGGAAAATTTAAAATAAAAACCCAAAAAACTCTTTATTTTTTTTACGAAAAGATAATTTTTGCACGCATTTAAAAGTAAATGTTTTAGCTATACGTGAATTAAAATTAAAGTAACAGTGTACACTTTTTGTTGCAGATTAAAGACAAATAACTTTATTTTTAGGGTTGTAAATGTTTCTTTTTAAACATTCCCGATTTGGGGGTCATTTGCCAAAAGGCTTCAAGAGAGTCTATAAAGTTATTTTCTGAAAATAATGACTGTAGGCATAGGTTAAAAAAAAAGACGGCCAGATTCTTTTAAACAAAATTAAATGTGTCGGGAATCAATTCAAATCCTTTTAAAAAATTTATTATTGGTATTTTTTCTTGTGTGACTTGTTAATCTCTCTGTTTCAATCAATTCCAATTTTTTCTTGTTTAAATCAATTTTTGAATCCATATCGAACAATATTGGAAATCAATCAGTTTCATTTCAAAAATTCTACAGTTTCCAACCAATCGAATTGGGACAAGAGTTCAGTTTATCAAATAAAGTCACATCAGGATGCAAAATAAACTTGAGCGTTTCCTATAATTCTTTGAACGGTGAAAATCTCGCTGAAAATCCTTGATTGAAGAATCCTTTATGTGGAAATAAATGTTTCAACAACTTTTTATTCGTCTGGTTTCTCATGTACATCTAATACTTCGTGGTGAAATTTGTTATTTTGAACTAAAATGCAAACCGCTTTGATTGGTGACGTGCCCAAAATATTGTGTCGCGTGCCATTGGTTCGCCATTCCTGTCCTAGAACAAGAAAGGGTTTTTGTGGAGCCCCTAGAACAGGGGTGGCGAACCTTTTTGGATCAACGAGCCATTTTTTCTAAGAAGCTGTTTAATGGGGTATAGACGTGCCGTCAAATAATTTTGACTAATGATTTTTAGGAAAATAATAAAACTAATTACTAAAAACTCTTTATTTATTATTAAAAATACATTTTGCACTGTATAGCAGTAAATGTTTTACATATACGTGTAATTCAAATTAAAGTAACATTAGTGTGACTTCTGTTGTGGCCGATTATATGACACAGATTATATATAGATCTTGTAATCTAATTACTAAAAACTCTTTATCTACTATTAAAAAATACATTTTGCACTGTATAGCAGTAAATATTTTAGATATACCTGTAATTCAAATTAAAGTAACATTAGTGTGACTTCTGTTGTGGCCGATTTATATGACAGATTAGATCTTGTAATCTAATTACTAAAAACTCTTTATCTACTATTAAAAATACATTTTGCACTGTATAGCAATAAATGTTTTAGATATACGTGTAATTCAAATTAAATTAACATTAGTATGACTTCTGCTGTTGCCGTTTAGATGACAGATTAGATCTTGTAATAATATCATTTCTGAAAACATGCAATTTAGCGTCAAAAACGTTGAGATGTCTCTTGAAGATATTTTTTTTATTTGTGTCTTAATGCTTTGCATTCAATTATTTGAAATGTTGGCAGATGTCTGTAAATATGCGACTGAGCACACTTTTATTCGTAATATCAAATAACTTGTTATTTAACAAAAAACTTTTACGTACGCAAATTGTTCTACCATCGTAAAACACACACACACACACACACACACACACACACACACACACACACACACACACACACACACACACACACACACACACACACACACACACACACACACACACACACACACACACACACACACACACACACACACACACACACACACACACACACACACACACACACACACACACACACACACACACACCCCACACACACACACACACACACACACACACACACACACACATATATATAATATATATAAATCAAGATAAAATGCTTTTATATTCTTTTATTATATTATAATAAAGTTTAAAAAGTATTGCAAAACAAAGTTATTATGTATAGAAAGAATTTTCTATTCTTTAATGATAGGGATGAGCTTTAAATTTTTTTGGGCATACAAACTTCAAAGAGAATAGGAATCCATTTTGCATACACATTTATAAGTATCTTTTCGATTTTTTTATTGTGACTCGTTTTTTATTGTGACTTTAGATTATTTGAGTATGCCTTTTGGAACCCCAGGGTTCCGTGGAACACAGTTTGAAGACCTCTGTATTACGCTGCATGTGGCATAATGAAAGTGAATTCGGCTTCAAGTGGCATTTTGAATCAAATTACGGCATTGGCATGAGTTGTATATTAAACCAACTATACTGTTTAACGCATGAATTTAGTCTATTCCAATCACTATAATTTCAAGTGGTAATAAGATAAATACCTGTCAAGTATTACAAATCTCTTTAGGACTTCAAAATTTTTAAAAAGTACTCATTTTTTTCCCTTTAAGGTTTAACGGATATTATGTTATTAAAAATATAAGAAAAGGAATAGGAAGCATACATATATTTCATACAAAAACAGATAGCCTTCAAAAGAAAATATTAGTGCAGTAAAATCCCGAAAACTCAGCAATCAATCATCCCGCAGTCCGGATAACTCGGCTTTATGCCTTCATAAAGTATTTTTCTGAGGTGTGTGATCAGGTAAATTATTGTATATTATGGCTTCATTAATCTTCATTTTCATATAGTAAGTTTTCTACTTGTTCATAAAGTACGAACTTTTCCTTTGTGTTTAACGCAGTGCTTCTCAAAGTTTCAATATTCGCGACCCAATATTCAATCATAATTTTCATCGCGCTCCCCTCATACAATAACAATGTATTGAATTCAATAATACTATACTTTCATGCTAAAACTATCATTCGACTTTAATCTCTGAAGTGCCACCGGTGTATATAAACGTTTCGCTCAGCTAAAGTGTTAATTTCCCCGGACGTATATATATACGCATTTTGGAAGTACGATCTTTTCTATGCACTGCTATCCATAAAATTGTTCCGAATGCTTTGGAATGCAATAAAAGGACCTGGCAATGGAAAAGGATTGGTGATGTTTGCAAAGGATTTACTTAATTCAGATTATTTGCTTCTTTACTCCCCCCTCAAAACATCACATACGCGCACCTACGTAGAATACGGTTGGCATTGGAAAGTGAATCGCGTAATTTTTAATCGTCATTTAAGGGATTATTTATAAACCGCACAAATTATCAAGATAAGTGTTAATTATTGTGTATCATTCTATATATGACAATCCCATGGTATCACTGGTAATAATTAAACTTGTTTTTAACTTAGTATTGTTAAATTAATTATAAAATATATTGTGTAGCACTGTTACATTTATAAGTCTAATATATCAGTGTAAAAGTGTATTTTATTTTGTATTATGTCAGAATGTATTTTTTGCTGGTTTATTTTCAGTAAATTAATAATTTTTTAAAATAATCTTTTGTTTACGACTATTCCATATGCTCGCCCCCCCCCTCGTAGAGTTATCACGCTCCCCAAGGGGGCGCCTCACAGTTTGAGAAACGCTGGTTTAACGGTATATAGGCAGTTTATTTTTTATTGCATCTCAAGTAAACAATATTTACAAGTGCAGTACAATATTTTCTGAGGAAGCACTAGTACTTATTCTTTTTTTTAAATCCTATTCTCGATAACACGGCATTTTCACAAACTCGGTGGCCAACCTGTGGTACACATTGGACCGAGTTTACGGGACTCTTTTGTATTACAAATGTTGAAGTTGCAAATGTGTGCAAAACAGTCTCAAATATCATTCTTACCACTTGATTCAGTAATTCGTCATTAGTCATCATTGGACTTCGTTAATTAAAATCAAGCCCTTATTTAATATTTGTAGGGGTTTGTTCAGAGGAGTGATTGATTGTATTCTAATAAAGAGGAAAAGGCGTGTCAGAACATTTCAATTTAGCAACCTATACATTATTCCATGCTAAACAAAAATGTAATAGTAAAAAAAGTCAGACGTCTCGAGGCGTGGAAGTAGGCAAAGCTCTTCTCGAGATTGTCTCGATCTGGTACATATAATTTAAATAATTCTATGTCCTTGTTTCTTTTTAATAATGAAGATATATTGATATAAAGAATATCAACGCAACAGGTTATTGATGAGAAGTGCAGTTTTAAGCCATAACCAGAACCTATACTTGGGTTCACAAAACTTTCAAGCCACTCTGCGGGGATAATACTTTCAAATTCCATTACTCTCCTTAAATGATATTAGTTGCATTTAAAAGGT
This sequence comes from Trichonephila inaurata madagascariensis, assembly GCA_019973955.1. Classification (NCBI taxonomy): domain Eukaryota; kingdom Metazoa; phylum Arthropoda; class Arachnida; order Araneae; family Nephilidae; genus Trichonephila; species Trichonephila inaurata. Next base: position 11,618 of record BMAV01022118.1, on the reverse strand, counting down.
ATAAATACACTAGCAAAAGAGAATTTAGTAAGAAATTCAACTATTAAAATGTGACTTCCAGTAAGCATGATCACAAATCTTATAAAATTAAATGAAACAAGTAATATATATATAAAAAATTCAATAGTCAATTCCTACTTAGATCAACAAAGAAAATTTTACTTGAGCTACTTTTTATTAAGTAGTTACAATTAATATTAATATGTATATACATAGGACAGAATCACAACATTATGGTCATTAATTTTTATCCATTATCATTAAAGTGCATCGCATACATCGAAAACAATCGTGTATATAAATACTTCAGTTCAACTCCACAAAACGTGAGAAAAAAAAAACCTTTTCAAGTTTTGACACAAGTCACCAAAAGGGTCGCTAAGTCGCCAAAAGTGATGTCAACGTGGCTGGTATTTGTAATTCTTTAAATAATTAGTTTTAATCAATTAATTTTTATTAATTATAATTAAATTATTGTATTGTCATCCGAAATAATCATGTATATGAAATTTCAGCTTAATTGAGCGCTTTAAAATGTATTTTATTAACGATTGAAATCTCTACCAAATAAATAAATAAATATATAGAGAGAGTAGGAATAGAAAACACGTATGAGAGAAGGATGGAAAGAGCTAAAACAATCTGTTTAGATATATTTCTTTAATTTTTTCTATTTTTGTTGTGGTAAATATAGAAAAAATGAAGTTTCAATTCAGGCATATTAAAAAGATCTTAATATCTTTTCAAATCATGGATCTTTTTCACTAATATAATGATTTATGAAACACTTTTTATAATAAAAGTACAGCTATTCTGCAATTAATAATTTCTTTTAAGTTAAAGAGAAAATTTTTTAAAATTTTGATCAGATTGGAAAATCTATAGAGTATAACAAAATTTCTTAAGACACATTAAAGCTTTCAGTACAATTGACTAACAAAGACAAAACAGTTGGCCAGGAAATACCTAAGCGTTTCAACTGCTTTTTAAAAATTTTTTCTATAAAAAAAACTAAAAAAAAAGTAACAGTACAACAAAACATGTTCCGCAGTTTCACCATCCTGATCACAACAACAAAATATCACTACCACATAAATTAAAATTAGACAAATATCTCTTAAAAATTTCCGTGTCTCGTAAGAATATGGAATAACTTAAAATTAGTGAAAAATTTCTTAACATTTTAGACGCGCGTTGATAAAAGGCTGAAAAAAAACTTTTTAGTCCACAAAGCTTTATGTGAGGCCAAGGATTCGGTGTTCTTGACCGAAACAGCTTTTTTCCGAATGGATTAACATTTAGCAGCGTTTACGTAAAAACACGTTTTTACGACTAATTGACATTAAAATCCCGGTAGCTTTCTGGAAGTTGCGCACGAACGATAAATCGCCAACATTGCTTCAGCCTGCCTATCACGATACAAATCTCTTTCCTATATTGGTTACTGGTATTCAGATTCACTATACGTGGTTAATGAAACACTTGATTACCAATACCATTTGTTTTAAAAATATTTGACTACTTTCTTTGAAATTTGCAGTGATGAAGGTCTCAGGGGTGTTAACTTTCTCTAGAGGACTGAAAACATAAACAATATTTAAATGAATGGCAACCTTAAAATTAAAATTAAATACCCGAATCTTTTACACATTATTTATAAAGGAATGGGGCTTCAGAAAAGTATAAGATGTTTAAAATATAATCATAATTTTAAAAATTATAAACATATGTAAATAATAAACATTTCTATAAGAAATATTAAGTTTTGCGATGCGCATGCTATTTTCTAAAATAGTAGCTTTAATTACTAGCAATAAAATGATTTATAAAGTTAAATGTATCCTTTTTACACTACAGTAATTTTATATTAGTAGAATAATAAATTATAATACTTTTTAAAAAATAAAAAAATTAAATTTTCAAAATGTTTTAAAAAATTTCAATGTTTTTCAAATATTTTGAAATACAAAAGATATATTATTCTTAAATGATGTAGGGTTTAAAGAGTATGGTACATTTTATATAATTCTATAAAATTTTATACATCAGAAGCTACTATTTTAGAAAATATATATTATTACATATATAAAAATATATTAAATATATTTATTACATATATTTACATGTGCTCATAATTTTTAAAATTATGATTATATTTCAACATTTTGTACTTTTTTGAAGTCATAATCCTTTGTAAATAATGTGTAAGAGATTCGAATTATTTAATTTAAATTTAAAAGAATTATGCCTGTTTAAAATTTGTTTATACTTTCACCCCTCGAGAAAAAGTTAACACCCTTAAAACCCCTTACATTATTGGTTTGTTGCATTGTCGTCAGAACGGGGAAAAATCAATGATGGCATTTTATTTTCATTGATAACATCTTTAAAATGCCGCATAAATTGCACGCATTTCAGAGATCTGTTTGAATTGCTTCAGAGTCTGAAGCAAGACGAGGGCTTTTGGCGACGGACTTTGTAATTCTGATTAATGGTCAATTGACGAAGCTGACAACTTCGTCACTGCACATTTTTTCACCACACAAATGGGAGGACTGAGCTTCGACAGATTTAACGGGTATCAGTCCCTTTACAAGGGATGGGTCATTAGAGACATTAATACTCGAACCAGCGACACGACAACCCTGTCCACGAGTTTGAGATCAAGACCATTCAGCTACCATGGCCCTTCTAGTAATCGGAGAAATAGAGCGACGTCACTAGTAGGCACGCCAAATGAGAAAGTATGAATCCTATAAGTTTAGTTTTAAAAAACTAAAAAACACACGCTTTTATAGTATCGAACTAAAAAGTAAAAAAAATTCACAAAAGAAATTTTTTGTTTTGGTTTTTTTTTGGGAAAAACCCCCCGTCTGACGAAGTCAGATCGGGGTCCAAAAATTTCTGGAAAGGGGGTAGGTACCCGTCGGGGCCCTAACCCTTTGAGCACCATACGGTGACAGTACGAATTAGCTCGGCGAAATTCCCCGAATTTGGATACATGGCTACACCACCTATCTCCACCTCCCTTTTTTAGGAGGAACTAAAGGGGGGGAATTTTCCCAGTCCCCTGCACCGTGATTCAGTCCACAAGATTTCGGACCCACTTTTAAAGCAGTACCCGTTTTACTGGAGGGCATTATGATCCCAAGTCCTCCGGTCGGGAGTCCAAATTCTAACCACTAGGCTGATCAGGCCCGTATTTGTAAACCCATGGCTTTTTTCCTTTAGGGTTGTAACTTGAAGTCGCTAAACGGAAAATAAAAAACAAACCTTTATCCTGATCGGGAAATGGAACAAAATTATTTAATTTTTTATTGTCACCAGTCCTTCACTTGTAAAATTTTTGAGTTAATCTGATTTTTTAAAGGGGGAAAAAACGTTCAAAGATCCGACATACAGGTAAGCTAAAAAAGCGTTTAAAAAAAGCCGAGTTGTCAAGGTTATCAGTCAGTGTGGCCGGCATTGTTCCTGCAAGTCATGGTGCCAGGGGATGAATATTAAAGTCGTACTGTTTAGCTACGCGAGGGCTTTTGGCGGTGGACCGCTTAATTTTTAATCAGTGTCAAGGGGAAGGGGTGAATCAAAGCATCTCCTCTCCTTTTCACACCACACCAACGGGGAAAACGTTTCAGCTCTCGACAGATTTGGGGGATCGCTGCCCTACACGGGGGGTTTGGGACTGGGGTCAAACTCGTGAGAAAAAGCCAGTCACGATCCGATACCTATACCACTCGACACCCCGGGATGAGTGCCATTGGGGATTCCCGGTAGAGGGATGTTAAACCTGCGTTTGGGGAAAACCCTCCAGTTTTGGTGGTATAATAGTTTGGAGAGGGGGTGCCAGTGCATGTGTGTCGTCCTCTTCACTTGCTAGATTAAGGGATTCCGACTACCAAAATTTTTAAAAAACGCATTGTATAACTTTATGATATGGTGGTCACTTTGATTAGAATACATGTTTCAATTGTTTTAAGAACATTATGACAAAAAAAAATTTAAATAAATATTTTTTTAAAAATTTAATTTTGAAAATTTTTTAAATGTTTCCCCTTTTGTTGCTTTATTTTATTTATTTTTTCCTGTATTCAGCTCAGACCTCTGCACCAAAACTCAAATATGAGTTTTGAAAAATTCATATTATTTTCAGAGTTACAACCATTTGAAATAATTATCGGCATATTTTCTTAAAATTTCTCCCTTCTGTTGTCGTAAAACATGGATAAACCGACTTCCAAGTTATGCGTTTCAAAAATTCTAGTTGAGCCTCTGTAGAGAGGTCTGAGCTGAATACAGGTAAAATATTAATACAATAGAAGCATTTTTTACAAAAGGAGAACATTTGGAAAAGAGGTTATTCTAAGTTAATTTTTTGTCAAAATAGTGTACTTCAATAATTTTTTATTGTAATTCTATTCTTAATCCAATTTTATATACATTGTCTAATCTAAGTGATGCTAAATATCATAAATATTATCCATTTACACGCTTTTGCAAAATCACGGTTCCGAACGTTGTCGGATACCTTAAAATTTCGAGGTTCGTCTCCAATAACTCTCATGTTACTTTATAATGAGATGCCAATTAAAACTCACAGTCTGTTTGAAGTTCTTTTGTCGGCGTAGAGTGCGGACAGAAAGAGCAAAGGGTTAATCTGAGTGTCATCTTCGTCACCTGCCTGTGGTTCAATATTACGTCGTCCGTCACAAATAATTGTAGTGTTGTTCTAAAAGCGCAACTTCAACGAAACAATCATTTACATGACATATGAGATTTAAAAAAAATTAGGTTGGATGTGTTGTGGTGGCAGTTTTCTTCGATTTTATTTACCCTTACAGTACCTCCACTGAAATTTTGCGTGTTGTGAATATGCAGATAATTCAAGCTTTGTAAGCAATACGCTGCGCTGTTGATGCTTTTGTTGAAAAAGTTCTGCATATAGTAACTTTCTTCAGAATCATTTTTTTTTGCATACAGCGTAGTGCTTATGTGAATGTCTTTGTTATTTCGAAAAAAAAAAAAAAGAAGAAATATGGTAAATAATTTATATTCGTCCGTATTCAGAGCTTGCATTACAATAGGCTACGAGCGTTGCAATTTGACGTGTGAGTCATATAAATAATAGTTCTAATATGTATTTGAGAATCCCTTAGAAAAATATTTTTTTTTATTAGTGGCACTTCAAATTTGCCTTAACCCCCTCCCTCCACATACACTAACAAATATTTATTAAAACCATTATTTATTTAATGTAAAAAGGTCAATATTTTTTTATACATGTTGAGTTAAAAAAATAAAATTAAAAAAATTAACTCTTAAAATGATTATATTTCCCCCCTCTTTTTATCAATAGCATGTATATTACTATAGTTTCTGACATAACTCTTGTGTAGTGTTTAAAATCGTAAAAAAAAAAACACACTGAAAGATGAACGAGTTACAAATTAAACGCGTAAATTTGATTCAATGTTTTCAGTTTCTTTTTATTTTATCTATGTTTCATTTACTCAGGGGGACTTAACCCTTCTACTATATAACTAAAGAACCTAGTAGATGTAGAAACCGCCAACTTCTGGGCTAACACTGTAAGTGAAATATCCTTGTTGCCATAAAACTTACAGAAAAGAAGGTACTTGTAAACTTCAATTATACTTTTAAATAAGCTTCCTTAATAAGATTGATGGAAGAAGGGTGAAAGATGGCATGGGAATTAACTGACTGAAAAAAATGGCTATTAAAATATAAGACACACATTATACCATGTTACATTTATTTTATAAATCAAATACAAAGTCTCATCCTTTTTTTTTCTTATCTCGGGAGAGTTCACTGCGTGGTATTTTCTAGCACGCTGTGAAATATTTCATTTCCCGCTCAAAACTAAGAATGATTGAAGTTCTGGATGGTAGTGGGAGTGAAAATAAGCCAATTTCAAGCCAAGTGCGTTTCAAATTATGGTAGGGATATTTTGTCACGTATTATCAACAAATGTGAGAGTATTTTTCAGCACGTTTACTATAGATAGTTGATATATATCTTTATATATATATATATTTATCTTGTTCAAATTTTCAATCTTTAATAAAATTCTTTCTATTCATCCATTCAAGTTCAAATACATTTTTTTAAACTTGTAGTGGATGACACTTAATATTAATACAGTTTTTTTCAGATATTAATTCATTAATTACTGGATAATTAATTAAATATTAGTTACCGGTTTTCGACGCCAACTTAGATTCGTCTCCACTGTGGTAAAAATGTAACTGTTAAAACAATGACAAAAGTTGGAGTGGAAAACCGGTTTTTAAGCCAAACTGGGCGTGCATTGGTACAACAATGCAGACATATCATGCTCTTTTTAAAATTCCTACTATTATATAGTTCACTCTCTCACTATATATATATAAATGTATATATATAATAACACTTATAGTGAAGCATAATTTGTCGTGGTGAGTGGACAACTATTCTGGAACAACGAAAGGATAGGGCGTGGCCATTGGAAGTGATTACGGCAGTACGTGGCGCGTGGACGATTACTGTAGTATTGAAGAGACAGTCTTGTCAATTAGTAAATCCAATTTATTTAATATCTTGAAAACACATAAACATAAAACAGGACGGCACAACACAAAGAAACTACAGCAGAAAGCAGCCGGCTACATGACTACAGAGAAACGAGCGAAGAGCAAGAGGATTCCCAGAGACATCGGTTTTTATACCCGACGGAAGACCGCGTGATATTTTTGTAATAAGAGCTCTGATTGATTACAATGGGTGGGAAAGGGATTTATGATGTAATAATATTAGTCGATTACGATTAAGATCAGGGTATTAGTTTCGAACCAAATAATTAGAAGATTATTTGAATATTATTAAAAAGAGTTAATTAAAAGGATTCTAGGGGAATTATTACACACACACACACACACACACACACATATATATATATATATATATATATACTCAAACCAGGGTCTACTTCGCCCATCCCTGTATACGTGACCATTGGGCGCTGAGGTGCATGAGTAGATGTCCCTGTCAGTAGGTCAGTCTGAAGCGAGACTCCCAGTGTTTAAGTCTGCAAGCAAGCTTGGTAGTGGTACCACTCGGCTACTGGACCTTTATATATATATATATATCTTGTTCAAATTTTAATATTTTATAAAATTCTTTCTATTCATCTATTCGAAGTAGGAATTGACTTAAAAAATTTTTTATATTACTTGTTTTAGATGATAATGCATAATACAATTGTGTGAAAAAAAATGGTTTCCCGCTGTTTCACAAGGCATATACATAAAAAAAAGCGTATGCAAAATTATTTCATTCATCACGTTCAATTATGGATGGTGTAGTTGTCTAGGCACTGGCCTTTAACCCCCAAGTTTGGGTTTGACCCCGGTCAAGTCGGGGTATTTTCATGATGCAAAAAATCGACAGCTTCCATGTCGTATGATTATGCGGCATGTTAAAAGTTCCTGTGGTGTCTGTTTGGCTTGAGTGCTCTCAGCAAAATGAAAAATTCCTAGTACATTTTCGCATCGTTAGACCTCACCTGCCTCCTTCTGACGAGGAAACTGGGTGTCAAAATTACATTGTAGCACTTTGTGTCCACTTATATGGTGCCACACTAAAAAGTGATACCAGGCCCGAGGAATGTACTAGGTCTACAATTGTAACTACCAATCCGCAGCCCTAGGGGAAAGAAAATTATAGGCTGATAAGAAAAAGGGGTTGACTGGAGTGAAATTTGGGAATTAGGCAACACTTTAGCACTTTAATATTGACAAATACGACAAATGTGTCCGAAAAATTTATACGAGAATACGTGTATAATCAATTCTAACTGAATTAATGATAGCTATTGGTGACATATCTTGCAATGAAAACGTCAATTAAACCAGAACTCCACTTTCTTCCCTAACTTCTACATGAAGTCGTCGTGAGGACTTTGAGCCTGACAAGTGTACTGAGCATAAGTCCCCCTCATTATAACCGGGACTCCACTCCCGACTCGACAGAAATAATGCCTGTCACGCACTCATGATCTCGAATCCTCATTTATTTCAAGCATCCAGAAAGGTAGGAATTAATCTATCAATAATTGATGTAGCCTCATTATTATATAAGTTATTATATAATTAATTTTTGTAATTAGACGAGGGATGGGGCATAAGGCATTGCAACTATTTCATTCTTGTAGATATGCAAACGGATCCCAAACGTATATGTGTCGTGTGGAAGTTCTGCAGGCATAGTATGTATGCAGAACATCAGATGGTTCTATGATAACTGGTAGTAGCTCAGCGAGGGCTGGGAAATCAGTCAGTTGGTGAGTGTCGTGTGAGATGGAAGTAATCCGTGTTGAGCAGCGCGCTTACATCAAAATAGCCGTTCTCCGGGAGAGAAATGCGATGGAATGTCACAGTGAGTTAGTGGAAGCCCTTGGGAATATTTCTCTACCATACCGTACAGTAGCACGGTAGATAGGAAAGTTTCAGCAAGGACGCGTGTCAACCAGTGATGAGCAACGTTCGGGACGACCGGTCAGTGTGAGGACCGACTTGGCACGTGCCGTCATCGAGCAGCTCATGGATTACATTAAGGGTCTTTAGGCCCAGGTTTGTCATGTCAACTTCATGTGTACTGTATTGTCATTATTTTGCACCGTGAAGGCCATATTGCCCAGTATATACTATCGTAATCAATTAGTGTGTTACGACATTTCAGTGCTATCCATTGTCCACACATGTAGTTAACACCTTGAACTTTTGGAACTTGTTCCATTTTCCAACCGGACTGGTATCTTCAAGAAAAAAAAAATAGTTGCCATGACTTTTGCCCAACCCTCGTATAATAATTTAAATAACAATGATAATTTATATAATAACGTATATATGTAAAAATATTTTTAAAAATCTCTCTGTATAAAAAAAAAGTTTTTCTTGATGCTGTTAAAATTTATTACGTACTATCTATCGCAGCAATGCCAGCATTTAAGATACACTCGCCAAGTTGGCAACCCTGATTTTGATTGTGTCGCACGCACTAAATTGGCAAACCATGTGCTTCGTTTCATTTAATGTCGCCAATACGGTTTCGATGGTACATTATTCCAAGCTCTCGCCGAAAAATACCGCAATGATTGCACGAGAAGAAAAGCATTGTCTTATACGAAGACTTATTAATAGTCTACGGAGCTAAATACTCAACTTTCCAAGAAGCTGTAAGAGCAGCAGGTTTATCAAAATCTGAAGACTTTATCAATGAAGTATTGGAAAATGCAGCTTCAGGGATGAATTTAACTAAAGAGGAGTGCCTAGAACCAATTTTCCAAAAAACAGAATTACCCAATACAAGCCAATTTGAGCATTGAAAAAGAGTATGAACAGTAGTAAAATTTGTAGAATGGAAGCTGATCTACCGTTAGGTGGGCAGAGGTACCCACCCCTACCATTATATAATTACTTAAAGTTATATTAAAATTATTATATAAATGATTCAATATTTAGTTATTATTAGACTAAATTAGAATTGAATATCAAATGTGATGTAGTTCTTGATTTATTGAAGTTTTTATGTAAAAGATATAGAAAAATATTATAATTTTCTACCTATTTTTATCGCATTTATTTTTCTTATGGAAACTATCTTAATTTCCCATCAGTTATTGTTTTTGTTGTAATAGGTCAGATGGTGTTTTATATACAATGAAAGAATTTGATGAAAAATGCATTGAAATAACTAGTGGTAGTTTTAATATATAACAAAATACATTTTGTTGCATCCTTAAGGAAAGTGGAATAGACGGACAAAAAGATGAAAACAGAGACAAATAAAATAATAAGTAGACAAGAAAAAGAATAAGAAAACTTTGCAGTAGGAAAATAAAAAGATTAGAAAAGTTGCTTTACAAAGATTTTGGTTGTAGTTAGCAAAAGCTACCAAAAATATCGAATATGTATCTAAGAATATATAAAAATGTAACAAATTTTTTTTCAAAAGGCTTAAGAAGCTTTCCTAAGTGGCATCTGGTGTTCTTAAAGAGAGGAACAAATGTTTTTTTTTGGATTTTTCTTTAGGTCCTTATGGTATCATATCCGAGATACATTGTTATCATATCTGACGAAATGATATTCTCTAACACCCACAAAATAAAAAAAAAGCATATATAGATATGAATTCGATCATTTTATGCAGCTTTAATTGAAACACATTATCAATATTTTAAGAATTTTTTTTTAAAAAATAATAATGATGTTCAAAAATATATTTTAATTTTTTTATAATTGCGATTCTTAGAATAATTGTTTTTATTTTAATGCTTTTTTATCACCGAAGTCATGATCAAGGTTGTTCACTTTAACAATACTCTACCTCATATAGCTCCAGATTCTAGAGTCTAGAGCCGGGGTGGGCTTTAAGTCGATCGCGATCAATCGGTAGACCGCCAAGACGTAAAACCTAAGCCTCGCAAATTAAAAGAAATATATTTGTGGAAAACCGAAACCAGCTTGACTGGAATATACAATGCCTGCGACTATGTGTAGACTAGGAGTCTTCAACCCCCCACTGAAGGCATTTTAGTGTCCATTCATTTGAATTTGAGGCAATTTTTTTTAAAAAAAATGATTTTGTCTGTTTTTGTCGTATGCATGTTTTTGTCGTAACGGTTATGTCGTATTTTTTCCCATTCTTGATATTTAAAACATTTTACTAGTGTTTGATATCCATTTGAGATAAAATTTTCTGAAAAGGCGAATTTTTCAAAAAATTTTTCGTTTTTAAATATAAAAATCCTATGCATAAAATCTCGAAATTTTCGGGAAAAAGGTGGAGGCCGCAAGGCATTTTAATTTGACCCTTTTCATTTTGAAATTCCTTTTTTATAAATTTCTTATTCAATATTTTCGGTCCACGGGTTCTGATAATTTATTGATGTGGAAAAAATGATTATTCAAAATGTATCAAAAATGTAGATGACACATGTACCATTTTGGGGGGTGACCTTCACATTCTCTGGACTCTAGGGGGAAAAGATCACCACAGTGCCAGCCCTAAAAGGGTTTTCCCCCACATAAAAAAAACTTTTCCCCGATAAAAGGAATTGACTGTATTCAAAATTGGGGGACAGTATGCAGTCAAATCTTCTCGAGATATAACTAAAGAACTAACTTTTTAAAAGAAAAATTTTTTATTTTAATGTATTTTTTTAATTGTTTGAAAAAAAGCTCACCATTTTTATATCATTCAATTTGGGGTAAAAAATTTAAGAAGGAGTAGCGCATTCTGATAATTAGGTCCATGATATGTGACTCTTAGAATGTTTGCAATTTAATTCTTGTTTTACTACCGAAGTCATGATCAAGTTCGCTCACTGAAACAGTACTCTACCTTAGGGGTCGGTAACCTATGGCGCGGGCCCCAAAGGGGGGGTAAAAACCGGGCCCCTGCACACCCTAAAATTTGTCAATTTTTTAGGAAGGAGTTAAAATTTTAACGGATTTTATTTAACAAAAAATCTTTGGGAAATTTTAGACATTCGCCCGTGGGGAGTTGGGGTTGGCTTACCCAGACTGAAAGGCCTGGGCGATGCCCGATCCCTCAAATAC
>BMAV01022117.1:0-20756 GCA_019973955.1 Trichonephila inaurata madagascariensis | reverse complement strand
AAAAAAATTTAATGAACATTTTAGTATGAATTTGACCAATAAGCATATACACGAGCATTATATATATATACATAAATGTAAGTTGTGCTTTGCTGGAAAAGTCACAGAAAATAGGAATTAGTCTTTTATCCTCGTAAACATTTTGTTTTCAATATTTAATATGTAAAAAAATAACACAAATAAAACAACGCTTTTTCATTGCCTGGGGAATTCAATAAATAGGTACTATTAAAAGATTTCGAAGGAATTTAATTTTATTAGCTTTATAATGAATGAACTCTTTCTCTAACATTTTGTTAAACAATTCTCTGAATACATTTCTCTTTATTTTTTCAAACCATTCGTCCTCCCTCCGATGTATTAAAAATTCAATTCATTGGTATTGATCATTTTACATTTTTGTTTGCCTTTTAGGAAATTCACATAAAGAAGACAAAACTCTCGAATGCCTCGAGTTAAATTCCTTAACACGAGACGGTTAATTTTCCTGTGGGCTTGTATTTGGTTTTTCAGTTTTAATTTTTCATAGAATTCGACTTTCTTTTGTTAGTTTTTTAACTCACATTTCAAGCTAGAAGTAAATAAATTATGTGAGACAATATTTACCGAATCAATTATTGTAAGCCGTGAAAGTGCTAGGGTGCGGAATGTAATAGAAATACTTAGGTAATGTTCATTTCTCCAACATCAATAAATAATTAGAGTTTTTAAGTTTTTATTCTTAATGAACCGTTTCTGAGTAGGACACATTTTTAAAATTTTCTAATTTTTTGTAGAAAAAATGAATGATAGAGGAAATGAATAACAGTTCTGAAAATGCATCCTGAGTCAAAATTACTTATAGTTATTGGAAAAGAAATGTCGTATTTATTTGTGTAAATAAGGTGTTTTATTCTATGAAGTACCCACATTTCACAGTCGTTACTCATAAATGATTTTTGAAACATGGATTATATTTAAAGGTATTTTTTGGAAATGTAGTGTACTATAAGAAATATGTGTGTAGCAAAAAGGCTTTAAGTTACATATATATATATGTATATATATATAGGATAATTCTCTACAAACTAGAGATAAAATCCAAACAATAACATTCGAAAAACACATAGACAGTAGGAAAATCACACAATGAAAGACATATGAGTAATCGAGATTAAAAATTATAAAATGGATGCTGCAGTGTTATAAACATTACTGACTTAGGACAGTTAATATATAAAATAGTTTATATAAAAGTGGGGATGAATATTTTTTTTGACCACCCAAACCTTCCCTTTTTATGTAAATAGACTGAGAAAAAACCAAAAAAAACAATTGAAGGAATATCTAAATCCATTAAAGAAAAGGTAACTTACCTAAAAATTGCATTTATAAATAAAACCCCGCTCTAAATCTAGTGCAAAAATAAGTTATTGCCAGATTTTGACACTAATGCAGATTTAAATAAAATTTGAACAAAGTAATTAACAAAAGTATAAAAAATGGAAAAAAAAATTAATAATAGTTGCAAATTATAGCATAATTTTAATAAACTAGAGAAAATAAAATATATTGTAAGTAAAATTTGGAGGGAAAGATTTATATTTTAATTAATCATTTTACATTTATTTTATGTTAAAATTGTACAGTTACAAGCAAACCCCCCCCAGTTAAATGACGATTCACTGAGATCGGGGAAATTTTGGGGTAGAGCCAATTTGGGCATCATTTTGGCGAACAAGGTTCAATTTTTTGGACTTTGGCGAACATTTTGGCGTCATTGGCGACCATGCTGGGGGAAAGTTCCCCTGTTTCTTCAAAATTTTGGGGAGGGTTATGGCACGTTTTTATAACACGGGGTTATAGTTCTGAAAATTTCTTGCGCCATAAATGAGCAGGGTAGCCGCAGTCAATGAGTCATGATTAAACCCCAGTAGTACATTTTTGGGGACTGCGATTAGCTCGGCTTGGGTTGAAAATCTTTACTACGTGTATTTTAAACACTGATGATTGTGTGTTTGATTGCTGTTGAAGGTGCGAAGACATTCGAGGATTTATCTGTGAATATTTCAGCTGAATCCTGATTTGGGTTGCTTTTTTATGCAATAAATTGCATCGTCTTAAAGAACTGTTTATTTTTTGTGATTGTTTTATAAAACCCCCAAAGATCTACGTAACAATATAAGTTTAAAATTTTCTACTAAAGAGAGATGAATATAAAAAATAAATCAAAACTGAAAAAAAAATTTAAATTCAAAATAAAAACAAAAATTTTAGGAAGGGTATTAGAAAAAAAAAATATAATAGAGTTTTAAAGTATAAAAAAATGGATGCCCGTATTATAAATTATGACTTATGACTGAAACCTTTTGAAAAAAATTTTAAAAAAATTTAAAAAATTTTTGTGGTTTTTTTTTAAATACCCTTAATGGGAATTCGTACCTTTAAAAACAAAAAGTTTTTTTTAAAAATTTTAAATTTACAAAAATAACCAAAAAAATTTTTCATAATAAAATATAAAAAATTTACCTTATAAAACATATAAATGTACGCTTAATGTTTTAAAATTTAAAAAGTTCTTGCATCCCCTAAAATTTTCAAAAATAAAAATTTTTTTTATTGTTTATAAGAAAGTTTAAAAATCCCCCTTTTTAAAAATTCTATTGCTCCCCCGAACCCTTTTCCCCAAAATATTATAATTAAGGGGGGGAAGTGTTCAAGCAAGGCTTTTTTGTTTTCCCCAAAATTGGTTGGGGGCACCCCCCCAAATAGGGAAAAAGAGACAGGGCGTGATAACCTACGAGGGGCAAAAAATTGAAAAGTCGAAAACAAAAGATTATTTAAAAACATTAATTTACTGATAAAACAAACAAAATACATTCTGACGAAATAAAAATGAAATACAATTTACATATAATACACTGTAAATATTCAGTATTGTACAATGTATTTTATAATTAGTTTAACAATACAAGTTTGAACAAGTTTATAATTCCCTTGACCCCCAGACTTATATTAATATTTATCTTGAATTTTTGTACGGTTTACAAATAATCCGATAATCCTTAAAATTTCGTTATTCGCCCCCAATCCCATTTTTTCCAGACGAGTGAATGTGATCTTTTTTCTTTGGGGGAAAAAATCCCTCTGAAATAAGAAACCTTCAAACACTATCAAAAATTTAATTGCATTACAAGCCCTTTTGAATAATTTTGGATAATTGTATAGAAAAAAATACATACTTTGTAAGGACGTATATATAGTCCAGAAAAAAAATCTTTGGGTGCGAACAATTTTATGCTCAAAAAAGTAATATTAAAGAATTCAATACATTGTCATTGTTTGGGGGGGGTGCGATGAAAAATTTTGATTGAATTCAGGGGCGGAAATTGAAACTTTAAAAACACTGGGGAGTGAACCTTCTCCCCCTTTAGAATACTAATGAGCAAAAACCTTTTGAAAATAATGAAAAAAAAATATAAATTCATTATAAGAAAAACATAACTTACCGAAAAAATTACATTCAAAAATGCAGAACCGTGCGAGATCTAAATACAATAAACAAGTTTTATTGTCAGATTCTTAACCCAAATGCAAATTCAAAGCATGAGAATGGCTGAATTATATCACTTAAAAAAGTGTGAAAATAATAGAAATGAAAAATTAAGAAGAGAGTTTACATACTACTCTTACTTTAGGGACACACTAGGATTATATATGAATTAAAATAGTAATAATAATAATAAGTAATTTTATCTAATATTAGAATATAGAGGAAACTATATCTAGGAAAAAAATGATAAAAAATTATAATAATAAAAAAAATTTATATTCTAAAGAATTTCAATCCTTACTATTTAGAATTTCTGTATTCAGATATAACTATTAATATAATTGATTGCGTGTTTATGAATTAAGCAATATTTAGTGAAATGTTTATAGTTTTTATTACTTCTGATTTTTTGAAACTAGTAATTTATTGCGTTGTATATAATTAATAACTATATTTGTGAATATATAGAAACAGGTACATTGCTCTTACAATGAGATACTTTAAAATACTGTATTTATATTTTTTTCTTTTATTATAAATATTAGTAACTATAATATTATCTTTTAATTTTAATTCTATATCAAGAAAATTTGCTTCAATATGTATGTGTGTGTGAAAAAATACTAAAATACTAGTAATACACCATTTCTTCTTTTGTTTTTTCTTATTAATTTATATTACTTTGAGAGCTTAAAGCTATTATAAGGCTTATTATAATCAAACATTGATTTACTTATTTTTTTAGTGCATTTAAAACTATTTTTAATTAGGAATATATTTACCATATATTCTCACAAAATACGATCGTTAAATAATTAATAAAAAGGCCTCTAAATTCTGTGAATGGTGTTATAGGAATGAAAAATATGTGTATTAAATTGATATATATCTAAATTAAAATCGTTATACGCATAAAATAGTTCAACCATATGAAGAAGAAAAGTTAAATATCACTTACTGAATGCTTCTTAGACAGCTTTCAGAGTAAGATGAAACAACTAAGCAAATGTGATAGATTTTAAAAACTTCATGAAACGGGAAAGTTTATAAATCTTCCATTTACTGCAGTGCTTCTCAAACTTTCAATATTTGCGACCCAATATTCAATCATAATTTTCCTCGCGCCTCCCCAGGAAATAACAATGTATTAAATTCAATAATACTGTTTTTGATGCAAAACCTACTTTTCGACTATAGTCCTTTAAATGCTACCGGCGTATATAAACGTCTTACTCAGCCAGTGAGTTAATTACCCCCTACGTATATATACGTCTTTCCAAAGTACAATCTTTTCTGTGAACTGCTATCCATGAAATTATTCAGAAGGCTGTGGATTGATAGTGTTTGTGAAATATTTACTTATTTCAGAGGATTTGCTTATTTATTCCTTTAATACCCCTCTCCCGCCTCCAATACACCACATACGCTCTTCTATGTGTTAACCGGTGATATTGGGGGCGAATCGCGTAATTTTCAATCGTCATTGAAATAACTAATTATAAACCAGACAAATCATCAAGTGCTAATTTTGCATATAATTTTACATGTGAAGAGCCCATGCGGTCACTGGTAATTGTTAAACGTTCTTAACCCGCGGTCACTCGTGCCTGTTTTTGCTACCGTCGTTACTCGCGGGGTGTAGAGAACACCCCAAACTTTTAACTCGTGTATTTAATTATGAAAATAAAATTAAATCATTGTGATACATATTTATAAAGTACAAGATGTTTTTTGTATTATACAAATAAAATTATTAAATGTATTGCATATAAATGAGACTAACATTAATTTAAACAAAACATACAAAATTTTCATTTTAAAACACATAATTTAAAATTCTTTCATAATCCAGTAAAGCGTATATATACCAGTAATAAATATACTTTATAATTAATGAAATAATGATAGTAGAAAGTGTAGAAAAATAATATTTTAATCATTTTCCAAACATTCAGAGTAGACTGTATACAAATGGTCAACTTCTCGTGGGAGTTCTCAGCCCCCAGATAAACTTTTGAAGGTCATTACATTCCAATCTTTCGAGAAAGAGGGATTGCATCAGGCCTGAATGTTCAATGACCTAAAATGTGCAGCTACAGAAAAAATCGTGGTTCTACACATTCTTTTTAGAATCCTGTGAGGATTTTCTTGTTGCTGGGGTGTACAGAACACCCCGCGCGAGTGATCGCGGGTTAATTAAGTATTGTTAAATGAATTATAATATACATTGAGCAATACTGATATATGTATAAGTGTATTAAAGCAGTGTAAATGTGTTTTTTAATTTTTATTATGCCAGAATGTATTTTGTTTGTTTACGTTCAGAAATTTAATAATTTTTTTAAATAAACTTTTGTTTTCGACCTTTCAATATGCTCGCCTCCCCCCTTGTAGGGTTATAACACCCCCCAAAGGGGGCTCGCCCCACATTTTGAGAAACACTGATTTATTGCCTAACTTTGGACTAAATAATTTAAGTGCTATATTTTTATATTGCTGTTAAAATATAACATAATTTTTTAATTTAAAAAATACAAGGAAATATAATAAAAAAAGATCAGTTAAAAATATTTAATGAAACAAAGACTGTTATTATATAACAAGCATAAACTACTGCTTATTATGACATCATTATAAATTAGGGGGTTACATGGGAGGTAAACCTTATGAAGTAGAGCAAACATAAAATATGTATAGGGGCGCTACTATTGGCTTCTTGATCTTCTTATGTCACAGGGACCCTAACTCGGGTAGATCTGCTGAAGATATGATTTCATAAGGAAAGGTTTGTTTAAATTTTCGAGATGCAGTAGGAAGTTTAAA
Source organism: Trichonephila inaurata madagascariensis (assembly GCA_019973955.1). Lineage (NCBI taxonomy): Eukaryota > Metazoa > Arthropoda > Arachnida > Araneae > Nephilidae > Trichonephila > Trichonephila inaurata. Next base: position 14,401 of record BMAV01022117.1, on the reverse strand, counting down.
TTCCAAAATCAGTCCAGATATAGAAGGGTAGTTGTTTTTTCTTTTTCTTTTTATAAGAATCTAGTTTTGTATGTTCTTTTTGAAATATAAGTAAATAATTATGTGTATATTTTAATAATGAAAAAATATTTCGTTTGCTTTTTTTTATGTAACATTAAATTTTTGCATAATTAGTGCAAAAAAATTTGATTTATGAGCGAATTATTTTTAACGTTTGCATTCTTGATTTATATGAAAACTTGAAAATTCTCGTTCGTTTAACGTGAACATTCTTAAGGCAAGATATCGGTTAACACGAAATAATACAGCGATCCCGACAAATCACTATGTATTTTCCTGAATTTCTTCTCTTAACACGAAACGAAAATCGCTTAACACAAAAAGGTTTCCTTTCTGGAATGAACAAAATACGGGAAATGTTGATGAATGAAGGATGTTGATATCGATGATGAACTTCATGAAATGTTTGAGGAAGTTTCTGTATTATTGGATTACGCTACTGTAATATCGGAAGAATTAGTTGCAGTAATATGTGATAATGTGTGCAGTCCCAATTAAAGCAGATAAAGACACATTTTGGAGTTTGTTTAAAGATAAAAAATTTCATAGATGCAGATTCTCTCGACGAAAATAAAATTAATAATACAGCTCCTAACTGCACGTCGTCCGAAATTGAGAATATGATGAAAAGTGTACGCAATTATTTAGACGCACATTCCATTGGGGAAATGATTAACACAATGGTCAATATCTGACAATTTGTTTAAAGTTTCATTCTTAAAAACAGTGCAAAGATATATATCGTTTATTCTCAGAAACTCAATAAATGCTTTGTTTTTCAAAGAATTTGAAAATTTTGTATTAAATTTCTGTAAATTCTAAATGTTTTTGTTTCAATGATTTTAATTAAATACATGCATATATACCAGTCTAAGTAAATAAAACTTACTCGGATAAATTTCGTTTTGTTAAATATATGTTTTTTTATGTAATATCCTTTACACGAAATTAATTTAACACACGCACACCCACACACTCACAAAATCAGTCTTTTTAGTTTTGTGTTAAACGATTTTCACTGCATTATTAAAGTTTCATGAAGCTGAAGTTTTTTTTCTCTTTGTAAAAATAGAAAAACACAACGGCTGTTTATGATTATCGTTGATCTAAATTAAATCTGTTAGCCCGTTATAGTTTAATGGATCGTCTTATTGAACAGACATATATTAAAACTATAAAACTGTCGGAAATCTGCCTAAATTATTTGCATAAGTGTAGGGAACACAAACAATATCGCCTCGAAGGGTAAAACTGTCCTTCGAAAACTTTGACTCAACATTTTTCTTTAAATTTTCTTCTAAATTAAAGAGACAAATACAGTGATTAATTTGGGAGAATTTTTCTAGAAATTAAGTTAATTGGTGCTCATCACTATTAATTGGATGCTTAAATAGTTGCATATATATATATATATATATATATTACAGGTGAAGTTAAGCCACCCTCAGAACACTGTTTAAAACTGCAATCTTAGTTCCTGAGGCATATAGTACTACTGTGTACTGTGTTGTACCAAAGTGGCTACTTATTACTTGTCAATACTGTCTTGTTATACTTCTATTTGTTAAGTGCTTTTTTAGAATCATGGCATTTAGAATACATTATTATTAATTGTACATATATGTGCAAGATAATGCTTTCTATTATTAATACAGTGCATAAACATTTCTTTTTCGGTTTGTAACGAGTTTGAAACATACTTATTAATGCTTAAATATTCGTTAAGAAGCACTAATATAAATTGGTATTACAGTAGACATAAAAGTAAAATTAAGAATAATAAATAAAATCTACTGTCAAACATTTTGCCCCCCACCCTAAGAATATAGACAAATATGTAGAGCAAACTTAGGTTTATTTTAAATATCAAATTAGTTATTAATTTTAAAACAATCCAGTGCAAAAGATTAATGAGGAATATTTATATATGCATTTTATAACTTAGTTTATTTCATTATTTGATATTCGAGATTATTTTGTTTATTAAAGAACTCTGATCAAATACACATCTTTCAACTCAAAATTTATTCTCAAATCTGCCTTTGAATTTTGTTTCACTGCTTACCTTCCATTCTTCCCATTAGTTATTAAAATATTTGTTAACTTCGAATTAATTTAAAACATTGTATTATAAATAGCAAAAAAATGTCAATTCTTCTTACATACACACACACAGACACACACACACAAATATATATTTATATATAAGTATGTATGCATGTATATATATATATATATTGTATAATGAAATACAATAAAAAATACTAAGCGAAAAAGTATATATATTTACTGTTCTGACTAGTTATACTTAGGTTTATAACTATTTGTTTATATTAGTATTGTATATATAGAGAAAGAGAGAGAGAAAAAGAGAGAAGCACATTTTTTAAAAATGAATAGTTGAAAATTAATTGAACTCTTTTTTTTTTTCAGTTCAATTGCATGTTGATGAATGAGAAACACATTTTTTTTTGCGTAGATATTGTGGAACATTGAAATTAATTTAAAATACGTACTATTTACAAAAGATGCATACTACCTACTTATATGATTTTTACATAATAAACATAAATTAAATTTTTTTATGAAATTAATTAATATTCTTTCGGTTAAAATATTCTTATGTAAAGCTATAATACACTGTTATGTTATTCATGATTATTTTGTAAACATTTGAAATTGCCTCTCGTTGATTTTTGTTTCAGAAAAAATAAATTATGTTTGGTATAAATTACAGTTTTATTTTCGTAAAATGCGATGGAATTATAAATAACTATATAAAAATTGTTATTTTAAATCTTAGTATTATGGCAATGTTATATTGCTTATTTAGTAACACATGTAAATTGTATTAAAAAATTAAAGAAATATGATGCAAATTATAATCGGGAGAAAGTTAAGTATTTAATAATACATAAATATATACTCAGATATATTTGTATACATTGTATAAATATATTGATTAAGGTCATACTAAATTTCAACCCTTCAGCTATTATAAAAAAGATGTAGAATGTTTTTTTGTTTTTGTTTTTTCCCCCTTTTCTTTGCAGAGCTGAAAATTGAATTGAAAGGTCCAATCGAAATAACTAGAGTTAGTAATTTGCTGTTTGACGCTTTTTGTAATGATTTATGTAGTTGTTACATATGATAAATTAGTTTTATTTTGCTTTGTCTTCTTTGTTAAAATAACTGCAGTTTCCCTTTTAATTAATTAATTTTCCTTGTTTGAAACTCCTTTACATTTATATTAATACCGCTCCCCAACCACGGTACATATAACAACATAACCGGAGGCCTGGGTTCGATGCCCGTACCATAAATGCCCACTCGGTACGCGCCAGACGCGTTCTCGTTAAAATCAGTGGGTCCGAAAGGGATCGCAGTGGGCTGAATCCCACGAGGTGCAGGGGAACTGGAAAATTTCCCTCAATTCAAGTTTCCGCACAAATTGTGGAGGTGGAGATGAGTGGTGTCGCCATCTATCGTTCCTTCGGGAAAGATTTCTCCGAGAGCTAAATTGTACTCTCACCTGTATGTGGTGCTCAAGGCTAAAAAGCCAGCGACACGGGCGTACGTCTAGCCCATTGTCGACGAATTTCGTGGGCCTCGATCTGGCTATATGTCGGGCGGGTGGCATGACCAGCAACAACATAAAAAGCTGGTTTTATGGTGCAACGCACCTATAAATTTCAAGCTGCGAATTTTTTAATTTTAGGCATATTCGCTGTATAGCGGTACTTTTTACGAAAGGAAACTAGAAATCCGTGCGCAAGGCTCTTATGCTTTGCGATCATTTGTGCCTAAGGTAATATTCCAGGGCACACGAAAAATATACTTTTAGAAGTATAATTAAGTTCATAAGGAATGTTATCTTTTTTAAATAGACAGTATTTCTATATATGTAGAAGTCTAAGTATTTTCTTTGATCATCCCTGGTTTTTTTCCCCTCAGGGGCTCACCTTCCTTAGGTGAGTACGGGTTTCACGCTCCCAGGGGGCCCTAGTTCTTTCCTTTTCCCCAAAAGGGGTTTTCTGTCTTTGGTAAACACGAGGGGTCAGGTACTCGGGGGTTCTCCCGTGTCTCCCTCCTTCTTGTCATTCAATTTTTTTTTTTTCTTCTTTTTTACGTCTAGATCACAGATACGTAGAAATGTTTTTGGGGCACATAGCTAAATTTGGGTCTTTCCCAAAAAACCTCAAACTCACTCCTCACTCACCCTTTTTTTTTTAAATATTTTTTTTTACTTTTAAAGCTATCATTTTTATACCCTGAACATTATACGCCAGAATTGACAATATATATATATCTACAGTCAGACCTCTATATAACGAAGTCGCTATATTCCAGAAAAAAGTTCGTTATATGGAAAATTAGTTATATAGACATTCATCTTTTAATATACTTTAAAATTTACTTTAATATACTTTTATACTTACTTCATAAAACAAATTTTAAATTCAGGAACACTAGATACTTTTTAAAAAGTAATTTTCCCCTTTTTTTAAAATTAATATATGTTTATTTTATATATCTTACCCATAAAAAAGAAAGAAAATACAAGGAAAACAAAAAAAAGAATGTCGTAGTACTGTGCTTTCAATTTTAAAGAAAATAATGTTATAAAAAATTAAGGGGTTTAAAAGGACATTTTTTCATAATTTAAAAACAAAAACATTAAACATACATTTTTTATAATTAGAACACAGGGGACGGGACAACCCCACGGGGGGTTAAAAGAGGATATCAAAAGTTTCTAGTGAACTGGGCAATGGGGTTAAAAGGTTGCACTTCTTGGTCAAGTCCGAACTCTTTTTTCCTGGCAAGTTAGGATGTAATAAAACAGTTTGTTTATGGCTACCAAAAAATTTTTAAAAAGGAGAATAAATAAATTTTTTTTGAAACACCTAAAAAAAAAGGGAGAAAAAAATTGAATACAAAAAAAAAAGTTCGATATATGAAAAAGCACTTTGATATAGAAAGGTTTTTTTCGAAAGGGAAAACATAAAATGTTCAAGGTTCCAGGAAAAAGTTCGTTACATAGAAATATTCGCAATATAGAAGCTCGTTATATGGAGGTGCGACTATATATATATATATACTCGTATATGTGTGTGTATGTATGTATAAGATACCTTACTACTTATAATGTTATAATGAAAAAATTCTTTCTAATACTCGTTTTTAAGACTCTCATCCACTTAAAAATTATATCATTTTGTTCAAAACCAACTAATAACCAAACCAATACCATCTTCCCACATACTTTCTGACATTGACGTGTTACTTTTAGTGTATATAAGACATATATGTTAGTTATTCTATAGCAGTTATACACTCATTTCGTAATTTTAATTTACTTAAATTAGTTTGTATGTATAATGTTTATATGCATAATATCTAAAATGTTCTCATATTATGTCTTCAAAACCTTCATTAGGCTAAACTATTCTCTTTATTTTAAAGCTTTACTCTTATCGTCCTCTTTTCTTTTCCAAATTAACTTGCCGATTCCTATAAGACTGGCACCCTCTAAATGACTTCATTCTTACTAATTTCATCTGTTTTTTGGTTCTTTCGTTTCTGTGGCTTCTTTTTCTTTGAAAGTCTGTGTATTTTTATACTTTATTTCATTTATTTATTCCATTGTTTTAAAGACTTTTTGTAATAGGGCTCTACTACTTTTAACTAATTGTTCTGGTATATGTTAAACATAGTAAAATTTTGGGCAGTGAACCCGCAACATTTTTATCCCATTATTAAAACAATATTCATCTTGGGGATTAATAAATAAAAATGAAAGTAACGTCGTTTCTTTAAAATGTCGTAATTATTTTCAACGTTTTTTTCACCGGCAATTTCTTTTTGCTGAATTTAATTTATATGTTACTGTACAATGAAGCTTATTTTAACCACGAATGTGCAAATAGTTTAATTTTCAAAATGAAACAAAAAAGGGGAAGTTATTTGTGCTACATAATAATATATACACACACACATAAACAAATTATATTTATATATATATATATTAACACAAGCATGTATAGTTTCATTTTTGTCTGATGTATGTTACTTTAAAAATATTTCATAAAATTACATTTTCTGATACGCAAGTGCATACTCGAACTAACGGTTTTGCTTAAAAAATAATTAAAAGAGAAATAAAAAACTGCCTTTTATTTTTTTAAACAAATGTAAATGTTATGATGATGATATAAATTTTAATAAACTGACTAGATTCAAAATCTTAAAAATGTGAGCAAAATGTGAATAAATAAATTGCATGAAAATTATTTTTGCCACAAATTTATAAAGAATGCTTCTTATGTTAAAAATGTACCGTCTTGCAACTTTGTCTTAAATTTCTCTCTCTTCAAATCTTATGAATTTTAAAGCATGTCATATCCACATGATTGATTGCTATTTTTTCTTTTCTATCGGGAAAAAAAAAGAAACCCAACCCTGTTTTCTTTGTGAGTGTGTTTTTTTTTTTTTTAAATTTCCCTTTGAAATTTTTTTTATTTTTTTTTTCTTTTTTCCCTTTTTTTTTAACAATTTGGAATATTTAAAAAAAAAAAAAAAAAAATATGAACATATAATTCTTTCTTAACTTTTTTTTTTTTTTTTTGAAGCACAGTTAGCAAAACACAGTTGAGCGAGAAAGATAAAAGCAGAAAAGGTGAATAGATAATTTGAAATCTTAGGAAACATAATAAAACAAACTGTGAAGAATACTGCAAACTGCACGTCTTTATGTCTAAAACTTCTTTTAAAAATTTAAATATTATTGTATCATTGACTTAGTATTTCCGCATTTTTATTTGATTTCTCGTTTTATATAAAACTTAATTTCTCATTTCAGTTAGAATGTTGCAACTGTTTAAAGAAATTGAAGTAAGTTATTAATAAGAACAAAAACTTGACCCTGTCTAACAAATAGTTTATTTTTTGTTTGTTTGTTAATCCATTTAAAAGCGGAACGTGCACCATCAACGATGAACCATTATATTGGCACCAGACTTCCATTTTTAACTTATAAAGCCGTTCCAGAATACATACTTTGATCAATGAAACATTTAACATTCTTCCACTCCTCTTGCAAGGCGTCGTAAGAAGAGTCAAGAAACAAAAATTTGCTCATAAAAATCATAATACCTCACCGTGACACTAATCAATTGTATTTCTAAAAAAATGCTGTTCATCTTACAAGTTTATAATACACACAGTGTACGTAGCATCATCCAAAAATTCGGGGATTGCAAAAGCAAGTACCTGAAATGGCTTCTCCCAATCTTCCCCTACCTGGCATGGTTGGTTTAGTCCATGCCATGTAACCAAACCACAGGCACAGCTGTTGTCTTTCGAAACAAGATAGCTTTGCTTCGCGATGGATTTCCCGGGGCATTGGGAAATTAAAATTTTTTGGGGGTATTTGCTTAAATAAAAAAACAAATGAAAAATTTTTGGGAAAATTTTAAGGAAGGGTGTGGGGGAATCTGGGGGGAGATCCCAAAGGTTTTATGAATGGCCTTGCCCTTTTAAAAGGACTGAAAAAATCCTTTAAATTTAAAGGACGTGATTCCCCACTTCACGGAACGGGAAAAAAGTTGCGTGTTAAAAATCGTTTTAAAAAAAGACAAATCGGGTTTAGGGGGAGCACTTCTTTTAAAAACGTGGGTTTGGGGAAAAGCATTAGCCCGTAAGGGGGGTCAAAGGAAAAAAAAATATACGACGAGTACCCTTTTACCGGCAAAAGCACCGGCCCAACGATCCCAATTGGTAAAAGAGTTCCTCGCAAAAGCTCACACTAACGTGCTTCCACAATTTCCTATTAATCAGACTTAGCCTCGTGTATTTTACATGTCCCCCTTTAAAGAAAAAAAATATACAAGGGGCGCCATTTTGTGTTTCTCGGGTGAAGTGAAAAAATTTCAGGAGGCCAGGGGATGTTTAAAAATGTCTTCCAGCTGTGCTTTCAAAAATTATACTAACGCTGGCAGAATTGTATCACCACCCAAGGGGACTGCTTTGAAGGTGGATGCGCTTCGGTGTTGTGATCAATTTAAGGGGGAAATTTTTTACATCTTTTTCCCGAACCTTTTGGGTCATACCCCACGTAATAATAATATTTCATGCAAAAGCTTTTTTGGGGACCCCATCAAAAAAAAATTAATGAATTAATACATAAGAGCTGTGGAATTTTTTGTGATTTGTATTTTTCTGAATCATGTTGTGGTTGTGTTGTTTTTTGATTCCACCTGATCGACAGTGTCAGGTCAAGGCCCATGAAATTCATCTGGGCAATGGTTAGATTTTCGTCTGAGCACCAGTACAATTTTGGGTGGGGTCCAGCCCCCAAAGGGGGGAGCACCCGGGCAAGGGGGACCTTTTCCCGCTTTTTCCCCCTTCCACCAACATCTAAAGAGGACTTGCGGCTTGACGAATATTTAGGGTGCCTTCTTGTCGTACTCTATACTTTGCACTATACTTTTCAAATAATCATGCCTTCTTCGGGGTTTGAATCCAGACCTTAAGGCACATGAGTCGCATCACTAAGCGCTGTACCGGATTGGATGTTCTCTAAATAATAAATACATTTGATTCCTATGTGTAATATAAAACAGCTTAAAAATAAAAGAATACAACACAATGCCCAAAACCCCAAACAAAAAATAATTTCCTTTTATACATTTGAAATTCCATGAAAAATCACTTTGTATCACATTTATTCTTTGAAAATGTATTAAGTTTGTTAAAGCCCATAATAGGATTATTATTGCTCTTAAAAATATAAATAAATAAATAAAAAATATTTCTGAAGAATGTCGAATGAAAAAAAGAAACATTTTTTCTGTAAGAAAATCATTATCTTAAAAGATATTCCAAGGGAGGCAAAAGCATTTTTCTGTACTTTTTCCCAACAAATTTCCCTTTAATTAAAAGCAAAGTTTATTTTTTTTTATTTTGTTTTAAAGAAAAAATTTTTATAAGTTTCCCTTACCTTTGTATGATTCATTAAAAAAGTATTGTGTCTTTTCAGTATTCAGTTTTTATTATTATTACTTTTTTAACTTTTTCATACATATGAAATATTTTAATTAAAATTTCAGAGAGTATATAGAAATTTCTCAGATTAAAGTATCTTATTTCACTAATTTTTATGCTTCAATCATTAATGAAAACTATTGAAAAAATAGTGAAGAAACATACACTTAGTACAATGAATTCTGTTACAAAAAAAAAGTGTGAAATGAAATAAGGGACGCTGTCAAATTTGTCAGTTCTTGTGGCTTAGAGGTAATGTGCCAGCTTCGAAAGCCTAAGTTTCCGGGTTCAATCCCGACTGGAGTCGATATATTTTCTGGATGCGAAAATGTTTGTTTCACATGTCATATGATTATATGGCATGTTAAAAAAATCCTTTAATCAAATTTGGTCTAATTTTTTCTGGGCAAAATTTAAAACACGGGGAATATTCAACATCCAACGAGAGCTTGAATATAATTAATTCATGCAGCCAACTCGAGCATCGAGATCCGCCACTAAATGGTTTCCATCTTGAAAAAGTTTCTTTACATTGGGGACTTTTTTACATCCCGGGAAAGTTGCATCTGCATCTGTAGGTGCTAATATGCTGTCACGAAATGATGTCCTTTATGTTTCATATTAAGCCATGGAAATAGGTAAAGTTCCTCTCGTATTGGAATCGTTTCCGTATGCTTTCTGTGCAGCATCTTGAGTGTATCAAGAAGATTTCTCGAGCAAAGGACAGAATTTTATGATGGCATGCTGCTCCAAAGACGACATTTCAAAACTCAATGAACGAAAAAGTCACTTTGTCAGAAATTATCTGCAGCTAACATTAACAGTACAGATAACGAATTCCAGATGTATGTGTAATATCTTTATTAGTGCAGCTATTCTCATAATGTTTCCCTCCAGAAGACCCCTGTGTGATGGTAGAAGACCATTCTGGGAACTTTTTGACTTTAGTATTAGTTTATTCCTGCAGAGCATTTTTTTTTTCAAAATTATTCTAATTGTGCACATTGCATTAAAAAAATGAGTTATATTGGTAATTATACGTGAGTAGTATCAGATAATATGACATAATGTAATGGTCATGGCAAACTACAACACATTTTCATGCATTTTATTTCTCTTAATACGAAACTTAAATCGCTTAAACCGAAAGTATTTTTTCTACAGAACAATAGGAGTGATGGTGTTTTCTACAGAAAACACTATCACTCCTATTGTATCATCGTAAGAATTCATTTCACTAGACGATGATTATGCGCGTAAAGCTCCAATTATAGCAGACGAAGATATTTTGGAGTTTGTTCATAGCTCAAAATATATCATTCATGCAGATTCCGACGATGAAAATGAAATGAAAAACGTACTTTCCGTTCCTACGTCATCCGAAATGAGAAACACCATAAAAAGTACGTTCAATTATCAAGACTCACATTAAAATGGTAAAATGAATAACAGAATGGATAAACCAAACCATTTGTTAACAATTTGATTCTAAAAACAAAACCAAGAAAAATATCAGATTATTTTCCAAAAAGTCAACAAATAATTTTCATTTAAGCAAACTTAAAAATTTGTATTAAATTTATGTAAGTTATTGTGAGTGTTTTTTATTGCTTTTTACTAACCTTAACTTCAAAAGAAAAGTTACGGAATTAAACCCCGAGTGCCACCACAGGCGAGTTTGATACGTGGTTTGATAAAAAAAAAAAGAAAAGAAAAGAAAAACGATTAAATATTAAAATGAAAAAAAATATATGTATCTCTAGGGTTACAATATAATAAAAAATTTATTTATATCTTCTCTGTTCTGTGATATATCATGAAGCATGGTTGAACACATAAACCAGCATCATACTTAGGGCATTAGTTCAAAAATTTTAAAAAGCTCCTATTGCACACGGTAAGTGAAAATGACAGCAAACGAAGAATAGAGAAAACACACTCAAATAAAAAAAACCCACTGAGCTATGAATTTTATTGTTTCCTGGAATATATCCTTTAAAATTCCTTCCCAACTTCTGCTTCGAAATAAGTAAATTCCTTAGAAGCACAGTAAATGTCATTTTATTGTATTCCAAAGCCGTGGAATAGTTTTAAGTAGAGAAGCACTATACAAAAAGTCTTCTTTTGGAGGGACGAGTATACACGACCGGGCCACTAAACACTCCACCTCAGCAGGACGTGTGTACACGGCCGCGGTGTTTAATGGGTTAAATGCATATATATATATATATATATATATATATATATATGTATGTATGTATGTATATGTATATATATGTATATACTTGTGTGTGTAAATAAAATGTACTCTAATGAACTTAATTTTGATAAATATATGACTTTTTTCCTGTAATATTTTTTAGCATGGAATTCTTTTAACACGAAATAATATGTCAGTGTCCTCAGTTTCGCTTTAAAGATTTTTATTGTACGTGAATGTTGCTTGAAATGTCGAGATAAAGTTCATTTACAATAATTGTAAAAATTCGTTTAAATGCGACTTTTATCTACTTTTGATTCTTCTTTTCGTTCTGTCATTATTATTATTATTATTATTTTGTCTCGGGAGATTACCTCTTTTAGAAATTACCGAGTTATGATTTCCAGATAAATGAGTGATATTTTTCTCTCTTGCTTAATTATTATCGCTATTTTCTCCTTAAAATCATTCCCTTGTTTTGGACAATCCTACTTGTCAATTAATGATGAACCTATCTTTCCTTTCGTCACCTGACCTCTATATTACAAATATACAAGTTGAGTTTGCTTGCAAATAACTTAACTTTGGTGCTGCTTTGCCAAATATATCCCTTGTTCAAATAAAGTCAAGTAATGATTTTTAGTATTTTAAGGTTTCCAAAATTAACTTCGAAATATTGTATAACTAGTTAGTTTACTTTGATATAAACACTTGAAATGTTTTATGACAATTTCCAATGTAGAAGTAATAATTACGATGAATAAACTACACTGTTATCGAACATTTCTATATTTGTGTTATCTAATTTTCTGATATTAACTGCTTTGCTTTAGTTCACGGTTTCATGTATCATCAGAGTATAGCTTTATATCCTAAAGCTTCAAAATTACCTATGGAAATAAATTGTTTTGATTTATTTGATGTCTTACTTTAAAATTTTTGTATTAATCTGATATTTGACAAATCTTTAATTGAACTATTCCCCAAAACTAAAAAGTGCGTAAATTGTTAAAGCATTTTACTAAATGTTTAATATATATATATTTAATTCTGAAATAATTAACACTTGTGATGATACAGAAGTTATGAATTTCATGTTTCACATATTAAATGGATATCCGTAGGCATACACATGTTAAATGTATCTAAACATACGCATGTATTCGGATTTATTTAAGGATAAGTGAAATGTTTTTTAAACTAATTTAGAATTTTTAAATATTAAACCAGAATAAATTAATATATTATATTCTAATAACTTAACTGTTAAAAGTTCGACCGGATTTTAGAAGCAAATTTCAAAAATTTGTTTCTAGAGAACTTAAGAATTTAGATTAAATTTTAAAAATATAGAGAAACTAGTATAAGAATATTTCTAAAAAGGATAAACAAGAGTTATTAAAAAGAATTATTAACAAACTATTTAGTTTAATTTACTTTATTCATTAACATTCATTACAAAATATAATAAATTTTTTTTTAATGAAAAATTCTATTATCTACACTTTAAAAATAAAGATTTGAGTCTGAAAACTTGTATTTTTTATTTTACTCAGGAAACAACTTTTATAGTTTGTATGGTTCGGAGGATGCTAGATTATATTTCCTGATTTGTTTCAGAAATACATGTATAAGAATTATTACCATATTAGATTTATGAACCATAAAAGAATTACTAATTTTTTTTTAAAAAATCGTTTTGTATTTTCACATTTTTTTAAAAATAAGTTTTGCTTAGTTCATGATCAATAAATGAATTTTTTTTTATTCAACCAAGTAATCTTAATCAAATTATTCTCCAAAAGAATAATGTGGCTTCAATTTTATTTACAATTCTGAATTATCATAAAATTTTGCAATCCAATCACTTAATAAATGTGATTCGTTAAAATATATTAGATTATTTTAATCATGATACGAGCGAAGAAAAATTTTAATCTTGAAAATGTTGAAACTTAATAAAGCACGGGATTTTAATAAAAATAAATAAATAAGTAAAAATGTTAAACCTTCTACGAGTTTTCTCTTTATTTTATTTTTTTTATTCTAACCTACTGAATGAACATATATCTTCCTCAATTAAAAACTTCTCTATAATTACAATTCCTAGAGCCTCTTCTGATTATCAAGAATCTATTGGTTTAGTTTTTAATTCTCTATTAATTTAAAATGTAAACACTAGTTCCGAAAGCTTTCTTTAAGGATATTTTACGTCATAGATGAACTAATTTATTTTGGGGCTCAACGAAAGTTAAAAGCAATTATTAAATATATATATTCTTTTCTAGCTGTACTTCATTACATTTTAAATTTTAAAATGACGTAGTAAGATTGCTCACACAAGATTTAGAATATTCCATTGTATTTATTCATCATAATAAAAATTTAATTTCCATAGGAATGTTTTGTTTAATTAATTGATTATTAACATTCACACTTTACAATAGGGTGAGGTACGTTGGCAACGTAAATAAGAACTTTAAACAATGTTTAAATAAATAGGATGACAACTGAGACAGCATTCCATCCTTAAACTTCCACACCACTCCAAATAGGATTTAAACTTCTAGAAATTGAAGGTATCCGACTATCCTAAAATCATGATTTTTTGAAGAAATTGATAAATTTTTTTATGATTTTTTTAGGCCATCTTATTAACCTTATAAGAATACCAAGTTTTTTTTTTCTTTATTTTATTTTTCATTTACTAGAACAAAAACTACAAGTGTTTTAGTAAAAGCAGATGCCATAATTTTACACAAGATTACAAATATTAAAATGTGTTTTACTCGAAATGTGTGTTTTTTTTTTCGAAAAGCTTACAATTTTAAAAATTTCATTTAAAAAAAAAAAATGAAAAAATTTAAATTTTTACTTTTTGTGTTTATAATTTATTTTTTACGTGAATATTTTGCAATATTCTTAAAAATGTTTTAAACAACTTTAGAGATCGATTTTGCAAATAACTTAATTAGTTTTGGAGAAAAAAAACATGGATATGCCTGATAAAATTCAACGAAAAAAAACAAACAATATCTCATATATTTTAATTTTTATTAAAGAATTCAGTTTGCCACAAAATGGATCCTTAATTTT
>BMAV01022116.1:0-17312 GCA_019973955.1 Trichonephila inaurata madagascariensis | reverse complement strand
AAAAACTTTATTTGAATATAAATTTAAACTTTATTAAGTTTAAATCATTATTTTATTGACTTGCAAAATTTTCTAATAACATAAAATGCTAGCGTTCACGAAAACATTTGAAAAAAAAAATGTGAATGATTTCTGTCTCTCTCTCTGCCTTTTATTTATAATCTTAAACTTTTATCGAAGTTTTTTTTTGTAATAATATTATTCCCAAATTTGAAAATTTATTAATTCTGTAGAAAGTAGAATTTCAACCTCCATAATTTGTAAATATTAATAAAATCACTTTAAATAAAGAAATTTAGCAATAAAAAACAATAGGAGCACTTCAAACTATACAACAAGAATTGATCAATAGCGAATAATATCAACACATAATGTACGTTAGAGTAATAAAAATTATGACCCCTTTTCAATTTTATTACATCCAAATATTTCAGGGGGAAAAACTTATCGTCCAGTGTTTTTAAAACTCGGATAATGAACCTTGAAATTGTGTGTGATAATATCTATAAATAAGAATTTGTTATTTATTTATAACTTTAAATGGCAACGTATTATTAATTAGTAGGCTAAATGAGCATCTTGTTGTAATAAGTATTCATGAAAATTTACATTACAATAAATTTACCAAATAGAGGCTTTTTTACTGTAATAAACATCACGAGGAATCTGAGGAAGAAATACAATTATTAGATTGTAATTAATTTAACGACTAATTAGAATTCTTGAAGCTAATTATTCCTTATCCTTAAAAATTATGTATCAGAAGGTTAACAAAACCTTGCCTTGTTACTTCCGTGTTTTGAAAAGCGTAGAGCCAAATTTAAGGATTTCATTTTGCCTTCTTATAGAATCCATAATATCATGTTTACATATTGAATAAAACATCATATTATACGGAACCCATAAACTATATAGTTGCTTTTTCAAGTTTAAAAAAATTCGTTAGCTTTTTAATTTTTTTTTTCATTGATTTTAAATGGTAGAACGAAAATTACAATCTTTAAATCTAATAATATAAATCTCTCTATCTTTTGTCCAATAAAATTAAATATATATTAATTTAAAAGTAGCTAATAACTCTTATGAGTAATTATTGCAAGTTTTATACTTGAAAATCAACATTAAAACCTATTCATATCTGAGGTTTGTTTTAAAATATTCACAGTACATTTTTTAAGGAGTTTGTATTATGTAAATGTTGTTGCGCATTTGTTATTTTATTTGCTCAACAAGTCACAAAACTGCCACACTGTTACAAAACTTCTATATCACAATTAGTTTATTTAGCACGATATATTAAAATTGAATGCAAAAAGTTTATTTAAAACCAGGCAAAACGTTCTAATTATACGTTTGTGAGAGACGTTACGCGTTTTTTACGCGTGATTGACTGTATTCGAAACCGTGATTTTGCAAAGCATATAATAGAATACTTTTTTTGATATTCAGTATCAGTTGCATTAGAATATGCATATAATATAGTTTTAAGAATATTATTGCAAGAAAAAATTATTCAGACACACATTTTTAGCTATAAATGATGTAAGAGAATGACATTTTTTCGAAACATTCTCCTTTTATGTGAAAAAAGTTTCTATAATAATAATATATATTTTGTCTATATATCTATGACTTCTATATAGCGGGTTGAACTAAAATGTTTGAAATATATTATTTAGAAGTGGAATTAATTCATATTTTATTATATCAGAGTAAAGAAATTTGAACGAAAAACACCCCTTATATTTCAAATAATCGTAACTCTGAAAATAATGTAAATTTTTTTAAAATTTTGTTTCAACTCCGGCATAGATGTCTTTTCTACATATAGGCAAAATATTATAATTATAGAAGCATTTTTCATAAAAGGAGACTGTTTCAAAAATATGTCATTCTTTTTCTACATTTTTTGCTAGAAAATTGCATTTAAATATTTTTTCTTGTAATAATACTTTTAAAACAATGTTATATGTCTATACTAATTCACTGGTCACTACATATCTAAAAGTTATTCATTTACACACTTTTCAAAACCAAGATACGGAACATAGTCACCTTAAAAATTATCTGTTGCCATTCATATTTTTAAAAAAGTATCCCAATGCATTTTTATTTGCTTATAAAAATGGAAGAATAGGAAAAAAGAAATGGTAACAGAAAAAGATTTAAAGTTATAAGGTACAGAATATTTTATTTAACTGAAAAACAAATCTTACACGATTCAATTGTTGTAATAAAAACGAATATCTTTTTTTGGGCACTCATTTTTGTTTTCCCTTCCCTTTAGACGCAGAGTTTTTTCCCACCTTGCAGAGTCACCCAAAAAGGGACCGCAACAAGAAGAAATTTTAAAATTTTGTAAAGGAAAGAAAAAAAAAAAAATTTTTCAAATGCTCTGGAAAAAAGCCGCTACTGGCGCTCCCTTTCCCTGACAGAAGATGTGGTGCTGCCACCGGCTGGAAATCCATTCCCAGAAAGGAAACATTTTCCCTCCGAGCGGTTTTTTATTTGTACATCATTCAGCTTGCTTGCCCATTCGTGAAAATTTTTTTCCGTCTTATTTATTTTCTAAAATTTTTTATTATTTATTTGTCAGATTCTTTTTTTTTCCTCAAAATATTTCAAAGAGAATTTGCGAGTTTATATATTTTATCCCAGTGATTGTTAACTTTACCAGATAAAAAAAAAAATTTTTTAGTTCTATGTATGATGATGGTAAAAATTTTGGGTTAAAAGTTGAAACTCCAGTGGAGGTGATAGTTTTTTCCCCATTAAAATTTTTTGCGAGGTTTATGCAGGGCTATATAAAATTAGAAACGATTTTTCCAAATATTATCGTCTGGGGGGGCATTAGGGGCAAAATGGAGTACCCAGCTCCCTTTCGGCTATGTTTTTCACTGCTGTTTTTTAAAGGGTGCACAGAAGAAAAAGAAAGGTGAGTAAAAATTTTTTCAAACGTTTTTTTTTAAATTCTCCCACTTTTTTAATAATTGATTCACTAAAAATACATATTTTTAAAATATATTTTTAAATTTTTTTGTAAAAAAAAATTTTTTAATTTTTTTTTTATTCCATTTTTTTTTATAAAAAAAAACTTTTTTTTTAAAGAAAAAGAAATGAGAAATGGTATTTAAAGACTTTTTTGTGTGGTACTTAAAAAATTTATAAGTAATTTAGAACAATCAGAACAATATAAATTTATTCTTCGAGATTAAATATCTATTAAATGGGTTTATAAAAAAGTCGAAACATAATTTTATTTTATGATAAAAAAAACGGTTTAATAAGTGTATTATTATTTTTATTCCATATTATCATACCAATTAAATTTTTAATTTAAAAATACTTTCGAATAATTGAAAAAAAATACTTTTTTTCATTTATTAATAAACTAATAATTACACCCACGCGCCTTTTTAATTTAATTTATTTTTTTCCTACGTAATATCTATATGCTAGAACAAGGAAAATAATAGCTGGCTTGATATTTAATTCTTTTTGGGGATTCAATTTTTCCCCCAAAAAAAACGATAATTTAATATAAAAATGCTAAAAAAATCCATTTTTAAATTTGGGTTTAAATTTAATTTGGGTACGTTGTAACGAATTATATTCCCCCTTAAATAATCATCATATTCCGCATGAAAATTTGAAATGGTTTTTGGGAAAATTCTTCATTCTTTTAAATCAGCTGTTTAAGAAACTGGGGTTAGGTACGGGTATTTGATTCCTTTTTTTCTTTTCATCTTTAATCGGGGAAATTTGAGAAAAAGATTATGTTGCAATAGGGAAATTTAAAACAGTTTTAATTGTTCGGGAAAATTTCATCTAAACTGAAAATTTTTTAAAATGCGAGGAATTTTTTTTATTATTTGAAAGGATAAATTGTATTTTTACATGATTTCATTATAAGTGGTTTGTGATAATTTCTGATGTTTCAAAGAGTTATTCATTAATGCTGATCACTGAATTTACGTCTAAATTGGTTTATATATAGTTGAAAATATATGTGATAAACATTATCACTGCTTTTAAAGACATATTAACCATCCTAATCTTTTTGTGCAAATTATTGTCCTTTCAGATAGTAAGGCATGTTGAATTAACATTAGTAATATTATTTTAATTAGTTATATAATCGAAAGTTATATAATTTTGAACCCAAGTTATTTAAACACTTATATAAAATTATATATTATTAAAAATCATTGTTATACATCATTAAAATTTTTTTTTCTTTGTAATTAAGTATTGAATATTGCATTAACATTGTTCAATTTTTACTGCTACTTTTGATGAGGTAACGTTAATATACTAACTATTGCTACTAATTATTAAAGTTCATACAATATCTCTTAAAATTGGAATCGTATATATAAAGCATATTGATAAAACTATGGTAAAAAGTTAAGCTTCTAGGTATATATATTAAATTTATCTAATCATCTTAATCATGTCCTGTGTGTGTGTTTCCGCGTTCGCCAAATTTTTAAATCCACTAAATGAACTGGAAAATTTTCTTTGGTATCATTTTGTAAGTGTAAACGAAATGCATAATGGAAAATTAAGATAAGTGTCGCATTTCTTCTCTTCTTCACGTGGTTCAAATATTAGCCAATTTTATATTTATGATTTAAAGCATCGTAAAATCTGGCTTATAACGCGCACTTTCAAATAAAAAATAAGATCGAAATTTACGGGTGCGCGTTATACACCGTGTATAAAAACGAGTGCTTTAAAAGTAGAAAAAGATAAGCATAGAAAAAAATTAGACTTCTGCATAGATCGAAATACTGCTTATTTAAAAGAAATGTCATTCCTCTTATGAATTTAAAGGGTTGTAGTTCTAGTAGGTACGCTATTTTTTTTTTTATAAAGCTTGGAATAATACGTCGAATAAATGACGTCAAAACATAAGAGTAATGTGCTTGTATGCTTCAGGTTTCTTCGTAAAAAAGGTGGTGAGTGTTATACGGCGAATATGCCTAAAAATTATATATATATAAGAAATCCTGCTTGAAAGTACAGGCGTTATACGCCGGATTTTACTGTAAATGAAAATTTTATTAAGATAACAGTAAAATTTAACAGTTAATTAATAAAATATTTTATAATTTAATTCAATCAGTGTATAAATTAAAAAAAAACGCCTTTCATGTTTTTCGCAGAATTATTCACAAGCCAGTTTCCAATGAACTTACAAATTCATTCACAATAATCAGAATTATTTCAAGAATGACGCTTTTATTTTCTCCTTGTTGAGTTTCTTTTAATAAATATTAGTTATAACAAAATTATGTAGATTTTGATTAAATAATTTTGATTCTGCAAAATATTGCAAGAATCAACATTATTCTTGTGAGCTATTGAATATTATCGACTTAAGACTTCATAAGTTGAAAACATATATCTGGATTTAAAGTATCCGACTACCCCAAAATCATGAATTTTAAATAAATTGACAAATTTTTATGATTTTATTTTATAGGCCATCTTATTATCTTATTAAAATACCAAGTTTTTATTTTCCACTCACTAGAATAAAAACTACAAGTGTTTAGTAAAAGCGATGCCATCACTTTACATAAAAGATGTCAAACTTTAAAATGATTTTACTCGAAATATGTTTTTTCTTCGAAAGTTCAAACGGGGACAGCGATTGCTCTAAAAGTTTTTGAAATAATTTGCTGAAATTTTTTTGTGTATGTTCTGTATAACAGTAGAAGTGTTTTGACCTTCAGATTTATCAATCACTGTTTTATTACATAATTTACAGTTCTTTAAGTGAATATAATCACTGTTTTTAAGCAATTTCATATAATAGCTTAGATAAAGTGCTCTAGTTTTCGTAAAATTAAAATATTTTTTATCCTGAAGTCATTTAAAAAGGAATAGCAAAATAATACATCACAGTTAAAAAATTGAAATTTGTTCATTTACTATTTGTACAGAGCTGGCCCGTTTATGTAATTTTTAGTCCATTTTGACCCATTTTTTTCCCATTTTAGTAGTAATAATTTAGTTTACTCTTTCTTAATTTTAGCCTTTTTTTTTTTAAAATGTACTAAATAAATCTAAAACCACAAAATAGCTCCATATCTCCATTTTTAAAAAAAGTTGTCTGAGTAGTCGGATACCTTAAGTATATTCATTTGATTAAATTACCAAGTTAGTAATAAAAATATTTCGAAAGTTTAAAAAGATATTTTTAGCTTTTAAAGTCGAATTCACAAAAGTTAGCTTTCTGAATAAAATTCTTTCTATACTTTTAATAACTACATTTTTGTTTATTTTTGTCACGTATCGTTTTAATGTTTTACTTAACAACAAATAAAAACCAATAAGAAACATAATAACAATAATATTTTTTCTACCATAAATTAAATGTTTTAAGAACAAACCTTGTAAGCCAAAAAATAAGGAATTACATTTATTTTAATACTGCGAATAAAGCCTTTCAGGCAAATTGAATGCTATTTGAAAATTATTTATTAAAACTCAGAGGTACGACATCCCATCAGGGACAAAGCCTACTATGCCCAACTCAGTATATGCGACCTTGGGCCTTGAGGTGCATGAGCAGATGTTCCGGTGAGGTGGTCAGTCTGACACGAAAACCCCAGTGTTAAGTTCCCAAGCAAAATTGGTACCCATTTTATCGACCCATTGAAAGGATGAAAGGCTGAGTTAACCTTGATCAGCCCGGGGTTTGAACCTCGGACCTGTGGTGTGGAAGAGCGATGCACTAACCACTCAGCCACTGGGCTTAGAAAATTATTAATTAGCAAGAGAAAATTATTATTTGCAGCCAATGAAAATTTATTCAAACCAAAACAAGTAGGTGAATACAACTTTTGAACTGAAGTTTTTTTTTTAAAAAAATTTGTTTTTTACAAATAAGGAAAAAAATTAAATTCGTACAGCTATCAAAACTTTGGCTCTTTCCCAATTTTTCAAAGCATGCAGAACGACTAAAAATAAATACCTTAAATGCTTTATAACCAATAAAAATTGACGATCATTTATTTCATCAATGCCCTACACCCCCTTTTTGGGATCATTTTCATTTTTTTTTCACATTTATTAAAACTGTCCCGGGAAAGTATAAAAATTTAATATATATATAACTTTCCTTTTGATTTACAGCCATAATTTTTTAACGTTTTTATAAAAGGGAATTTAGCTTTATTTATACTTTTACAACGTTATTTTTTTTTTTTTCACATCATGCAAAATTATGGGTGAATAGATTTGTTTTTTTTTTCGTGTAGTCGCTGCGTAGCATATGATCAAGGTGATGGACTGTGGCCGGATGTCATGAGCGAGCCAATGCCGAAGCCCCCGCCGTTTAGCATGTACCTGTAAGTCAAACCCCCCTCCGTTGGTGGTGGAAGAAAAGAAGGGGGGTGCAATCAAGGTCGACTTACCAGGGTTCCAAAATTACGAGGTCCGTCGCCAAAAGTTCAAGTGCAATTTGCACGTTTATTCCATCACTAACGTTTGCACGCAAAAAATTATTTTTGTCCCCCCCCATTTTCCCCCCGTTAAAAATTTGGGTTGGCCGTGCTTAGGGGTTACAAACTCGTGATCGGCGTTGTCGTGTCGTGGACCCCAGCCTTGGAGCACCTGAAGGCCACCTTTGGGTTTTGGGATTCATGTTAAATATGTCGAGTTTAAAAGTCCTCAAAACGTTTTATGGCATTTCTGCGGGGAAAATTTATCTGGGGTGTCCCCCCGCCCTTGACCGGTTAAAATTAAGATTTACGCAGCAATCAACTCTCAGTTGCTTCCAAGTGTGATTCAAAAAAAGAACAGTTATAATATATGCTATTAACTTCGCTTTTTGCATGTATATCTTTCAAAAATAAAACAAAGGATTTTGTGTTCTATCTTCATGTTGAATATTGAAAGTTTGTATCCGTTTAATTTTTTGGGTTAAGGCCAAACTAACACATTAAACAAAAGTACAATTTATTTTGGCAAAATTTTATTTGTTATGATACTTTCCGCTACGCGAGAACCATCTTTCCCCATGCCTAATTTTCCCGTCATTATATACAGTGACGAGGTCAAAAATATAGCTGTTTTTTTCTTTTGCATCCATCAAATTTTTATTTCCCCGCGCTGTTCCTTTTTTTGCCACGCGAGCCCCATTTTTTAAGAATAATTTGCATTTCTATGGGGCAAAAATTTTTTCCTCAGTCGATCACAGAAATATACACTGATACACCAGGTATTTGCCTTCGAGGTATACGAAGTTGCCCGCAAAAACAGTAAAAAAAAGCAATTTCAGAAATTAAAAATGGCATTCTATTCTCTTTTTGAAAAGGGAGGGGGAGTCTAGTTGTTTTTCAAAAACCCTTTTGACCCTTTAGGTCAGAACCCTATATAAAAGGGGAAAAACACATTTCGCGAGTCTTTTTTTCCTTTTTTGGGTTGTAATTTGGAGGATGTCACTCACAGGTACGTCCTCTCCCTCAACCTGGTTTAAAATAAGAGTTACTGCCCAAACCCCTCATTAGTTTTACAGTGCGACGTTAAAAAACACTTACTTTTCCTTTTTACTGTTTTGACGGGCCACATGAAGCTAACACTACATTTTTATCATTGATATCACTTTTGTGGTATGCGCATGGTGAAAATTTCACGTGTTTTGGAATCTTTCTTCATGATGTTGCATTTGGGGGACCCAAAAGGTTTTTTTAAAATTTTGTTTTTGTTAAAAAAGGGAAAATGATCTTATACTGACTATTTTTGATGATTTGAATATGGGAAAGACATTATCTTTTTTTTTTTTCGTTTCACATTCTGATTATCAAATATTGTTTAATAAGAAACTTTAAAATTGAATTTTTCCGTAGTTTATGCAATCAATTGACAGGTTTTATCATTAAAATTTTCATTTTTTTTGCGTGTGTGTGGGGGGAAAATTTTTTTAAACTTACCAAAAAAAACGGGAACCAGACATCGAATCGAGCCAGAGTTATATTATAAATTTTAGTCACAAGTTTTTTTTGAAGGGTAGAAAAAAGATAATAATTATAAATAATACAGACGCTCCCAAATTTTTTATCATAGACCCCTGCATTTTTTTTCAGTTTTGGGGACCCTGCTTACCTTATTGCTTTTTTACGAATTTTTAATTTTTAATGTTTTTTTTGTGTGAAGTGGTACTTATTTTAAAAAGATTCAAATTTTAACTGAGTGAACATATGTTTTAAAAATTTTTAGAATCACATTTAATTAAATTAAAATTTATTTAATACATAAAATAACTGACCAATAAGCAAAATGTTTATAATGGGAGTGATAATGGGGTTTTCAATACAAAGTTTCAACATTTATCAATTTGTCGGGTTTAACCCCTAAATCTCCTTTTGTTATAATATTTTCCCAGCCTTTTTTCTTTCTTTTTTTTTTTTTTTTTTTGGGGTTGGTAACCTTTGTTTCTCACTAAGAAAATCCTTGAAAACTTTTCACAATGCTTCACAATTGGGGAAAATAGCAGGTATGTTTTTTTAAAGCCAAAATTTCTGACTTTTTAAATTTTCCCAAGATCTCCGTTTCTACGTATTCCGATGAGTCCCTCTTGAAATATGACATTTTTATAGATGTGACCAAATAAATTCATTGTCTACTGTGGTAATTCCCATATTCAAAGCATTCTTCAACTCCCCCGTAACTGCAATAACCCCATTAAATTTAGTAAATAAACGTTAAAGGTAAAAAAGGTTTCCAATTTATTAAATTTTTTTTTAAAAATTAAAAACATGATCTGAATGGAACTGTCGAGCCCTATTTACACCTCAAGGACCAGTTATTTTTTTTTGTGAACGTGGACCCTTTACAGGTCGTCAAAGTTTCCTGGGGTCGTTTGATCACTTTGGAAATCCCCAAAAATTTAGAATAATGATATAAATTTTTTAATTTTAAAGGGGTAAAACGTTTTTTTACAAGCTACATCTTTAATAAAAAATGTAATTAATCCCTTTTTAACATAAAATTTATGTTTACAAAGAACTCACTAACTTTTAAACGTGTCTTTCAAAAACCCACTAAAAAATCATTTGGTCCGTTAATTGTTATTTCAATGTTTTTTTTTTCAGTTCCTGCACTCTACAGTGTGCACGAGATTGATTACTTTTTTTCTCTACACTTCCTCAAAAATTAGTGTCAAAAGCGAAAAAACCCCGGTTTTACATTTTTAAGTGTTAAATTCGACGAGACTCTTTTTATCCGTCTTAGCATCTTTTCCCGTGAGAGAGGGTGTTTAGAGAGAGGAAGGAGAACATGACGTAAAAAAAAGGGGGAATGAAAGATTTCTTTTACGGGATTCGGTAAACCTTTTTTTCTTTGTGATTTTTACCCGTAGAATCCTTTTTTTTGTTTTTTATGTTATTCGAAAAAGTTTTTAAAAAATGTTTTTTAATATCATTTTCGTGGTTTTTCAAAAAGATAAAGGTGTACTTTCTTTCTTCTTCTATTGTTGTGTAATCAAATCTTCTTCCTTGGATTTTTTTTTTTTAAATTTTAAACATTTACAATGCGCTCTTTTAGATGGAGGGACGATCTCGCATTAAGAACCTAATTGTTTACAAAAAACCCCCTTATGTTTTATCTTTTTTTTATGTTTTTTTTTTCTATTTATTATTTTTCGTCCATAATCTTTTTTTCATACCAAAAATTATTTCAACAAAAATTTTTTTTGTTTTAAAATAAAAAGACCCTACAATTAGCTTTGGTATTGGGGGGTGGAATTTTTAATTGAATCAAAGTAAAAAAGAGGAAAAAACTGAACTGGTTTTTTTTTATAACCCCCGCCGCAAAACCTAGGGGCATGGCAGGGGCTGTAGATATCGTGTCATAAATTCGAGCAATGCTATTGAAGATCCACCTGTAGAAGGGGATTCAGTTAAATTATCAGGGTCCCCAAATCAGGGTACTAACCTTTTTTTTTTGCTGGCCGCATACAAAGTCAGCTATTTCACGCGGGGCCCCAAAATGGGAAAAAAGAGGGAGGGGGGGGGGAGAAAGTTAAACAAATAACATTAGAAATTTAAAAAGTGAAAATTGATCAAAAATAAACTTGTTTTTTTTTTTTTAAATTTTTTTTTATATTTTTAAATTTTTTTACTAACACTAAAATTTGAAGCATTTAAAAAACACTCCTTCCAATTTCTGCATCAGTAAACGGTTTCATATGATTACAATAATATAACAGACTTCATAAGATATCTTTGTTACCCTTGATATTACCATTTATAAAAACTTTTTTTCTGTTGCAAAGATTTTCGAAAAATTTATCACCTCTTAAACTTGAGGGAAAAAAATTTTTGAATGTGATTTTTGTTTTTTGTTTTTTTTTTAAATACAGCACTTCCCTGACAATCAAACAATTACATTCATGTTTGTTTTTCCCTACAAAAAAATCAACCCCCCAATCGTGTTGAAAAATATATTTTCTTCGAATGTTTTTTTGCAAATATGAAAAAGGTTAAAAAAATTTGTTCCCCTCATACAATTTCGCTCCCACTGTTGTCTGCTATCACTAATCGAACCTTCCAAATAAAAAATAATATCAATTTATCAGACACCGACACAAAAAAATAAAAATTTATATATTTGATTTCACAAAGAATTTCCCACCAAATTTTCGCATGTTCTTAAATGAGTAAACTAAGCGGGGGACGGCCCCTTAAAAAGGGTTTGGTGGGCCCCAGGTTGAGTATCGCTGCTCCAAGTCTTTCGTAGGCGTGGAAGCTCGGGGGATAGGCTGCAATCGTGTCCCATCACTTGACCAAGGCTCAAATTTTAGGTCCATTGCCAATAGCTTCCGTGTTGATTTATAGTGCGACGTTTAAAAAAAAACCCTCATTCACTGTAATTTTTTACAATAATCGAAGGGATAGAAATTTCATGTCAAATTATATAAGGCCCTACTGTTATTCCGTGTGATGTTCTTATCGAATAGGGTGTATAAGTAACGTTAAATTGAAAATCACTGTAACTCAGCCCCCTTTTTAATGAGTTGCCATGGGGGTTTAAAAATGAATAATAACCCAAAAGGGACATATGACCCTTTGTTAATACGCAAAAGTTGTTTAATATCATTTTCTATAATAGTTTTGGTTGCCCAATGCCAACCGATCGGGTCTCGAAATTACCTGGGGAAAGGGCTAAGGCGCCTTCGTTATCCCTAGCGGGACCAACAAGGACAGTACGATTTGCCCCTTTTCCACCCCAATTTTTAGGGGGGAACATAAGGGGGTGGCCCCACCCTCTTCCCCTCCCTCTCAGAAAGGACTTGCGTGGCTATTTAGATATCCCCGCCAGAAAAGGACTATACATTTACCATCCATGACTTCTCCGGGGTTCGACCCAAGGCCCATGCACAGCAGTTAGTGTGAACATTTTAATAGTTTTAAAATTAATAAGAGTTTACTTTTAAAATGATTCTTCTCTTTTAACCGCCAAAAAGCTATTGTTTAAAAAGATGGGTAAAAATATTATCAATCGGAACCTACTTAATGCGGAGAAGATGTTCTGTTATATGGAGATAAGGACAAAAATAATTTGAAACAAGTAATATAAATTTTTTTTATATTACTTGTTATATTTTTTTATTAAATAGTTACAATTAATATAAATATGTATATACATATGACAGAATCACAACATTAAGTGGTGATTAATTTTTATTAATTATCATTAAAGTCTCGAATTGTCATCTAAAACAATCGTGTATATAAAATTTCAGTTCAAATGAATGCTTTAAAACGTGAGAAAAAAGAAATCTTTTAAAGTTTGGACCCAAGTAGCTAAAAATGAAATCTATTATCTGTATCTGAAATTAAACGTAGCTGTATCTGTAATTCTTTAAATAATTAGTTTCAGTCAATTCATTTTAATTAATTATATTAAATTATCGTATTTTTACCCAAGACAATAGTGTATAAAAAATTTCAGCTTAAATGAGCGCTTTAAGCACAGTATTTCGGCAAAAAATTAACTTAGAATAACCTTTTTTCAAAATGTTCTCCATTTGTGAAAAATACTTCTATTATAATAATGTTTTACCTGTATATAGCTGAGACCTCTGTACAGAGGCTCAACTATGATTTTTGAAAAATTTGCATTATTTTCAGAGTTACAACTAATTGAAATAATTATCGGCGATTTTTTCTTAAAATTTCTCCCCTTTGTTGTCGTAAAACATGGATAAGCCCACTTCTAAGTTATGTATTCCAAAAATTCTAGTTGAGCCTCTGTACAGAGGTCCGAGCTATATACAGGCAAAATATTATTATAATGGAAGCGTTTTTCACAAAAGGAGAATATTTTGAAAAAGGGTCATTCTATGTTAATTTTTTGTCAAAATATTGTACTTAAATAATTTTCTATTGTAATAATATTTTTAAAACAATTTTATATACATTTTCTAATCTAAGCGACACTAAATATCATAAATATTATCTATTTATACGCTTTTGCAAAATCACGGTTCCGAACGTAGTCGGATACCTTATGCTGCTAATAAATTATTCAGATCAGAAGCTCAGCATTTTTCCACTTTTATCATGTTACAACTCATGCCTGATTTTCCCAATAATGTAATTCATTTTAAAGGCATATTACACCAATGAAATTTTCTTTTTAATATTTAATTCGATTGAGGATTTTTTTACAAAAAGTAACATAATCTCTTAACTGTTCTTTGTAAAACTGTGCAAAACGAATGATTAAGTATGTTGTAGCTCAAATTCATAAAGTAAAGGGTATTAAGTCAGTTGCTGATTTTATAAAATTATTGTGAAATAATTAACACATCAAAGAGCACATCATAAACGCATGAGATTTTTTGTTTTCCGAATGTATTTCGAAAGCCTGTAAATTTTCTCTAATGAAAGGAAATATCAAGGAAGGATGAAATGATAATAATCATTTTTTTTAAGAATATCTCTTTACAATCGCATTACATGCTTTTCTTTCTCGTATATATCGTTCTTTTTCTCTGCTGGTTAATTGATTCCATCATATATATTTTTTATTTTATGGAATGTTTACGTAAGTAAAGAAGGCGGCTCAGAATCGGTATCAAAAGTGAAACAATTACAAGGAAATTTGTGATAAGAAATTTGAAATTTTCTAGAATGTACTTAAGTAAATATGACATAAAATGAACTTTTCTTTAAAGTTATAAGAAATAAATGAGTGGTCTTGATTTTGCTCGTTTACACAATCTATTTAAAAAGTTCGATTGTTATACTTTTCTCCAAAATCTAGGGTGGAAACTTTCATATAGATTGCAAGAAACGTTGGGCTAAGAAGAGGCGTTACTCCTTCATAAAAACATCTTAATTTTGAATACCATAAAATCCGGCGTATAACGCGTACCACTGGCGTAGTTAGCTTTGAGGGAGCCCTGTATCAAAATTCCTTTGGGGCACTTTTTTAGAAATGTAGCCCTGTTAGTAGGACTGTAGTTCGACTTGTTGAGCCCCTGTAGCTTTGGGACCCCGTATCATTGATACGGCTGATACGGGGTATAACCTGACGCACACATACTTTCAAGCTACATTTTGAACTTTAAGTATATTCGCCTATAATGCGCACTCCCCTTTTACGAAGAAACCTAAATGTAATTACAAAATTTTGTTATGTTTTGAAGACATTTATTAGAGGTATTATCCAGGATTTTGAAAAAAGTAGCATATTTTTATAGAACTACATCTCTTTAAGTTCATAAGGTATGTCATTTCCTTTAAATAAACAGTATTTTGATCTATGTAGAAGTCTAATTTTTTATGCTCATCTTTTTTTCTTTTTATTTTATATTTCTTTTTAAAGGTATCATTTTTATACCCGGCGTATAATGCGCACCCGTAAATTTCAATCCTATTTTTGGTGGTAAAAATGCACGTTGTGCGTCGGATTTTACGGTAATTAATATGTGCAAAGGAATTAATCCTGAATTAAATAAGGATAAAAAAATGTTAGAATATTATCAAAGTTAAAACTTTAAAAATCATAATAGTATTTTCGGTAGACTAAGAAATAAAAGGAATCTGAATTTGACACAATCGTACAATATATTTTGTTCTTTTAGTTATTATTTCTATTTACCGTAAAATCCGGTGCATTTAAATTAAAAATGATTTAAATATGATTTAAAATTAAAAATTGCAGTTTGAAAGTGTAAGTGTGGTGTTTACGATTTGTGCTTAACTTGGTCCCCGGGTTTTTATGGTATTTTTTTTTTTTTTTTCAGATTTTTCAAATTTTGCATCAAATTTAAAAAAAGTTAAAATGTCGTAATGATTATTATGCAGTCTAAATAAAAAAAAATCAATTAAAAATTTGATCAGGCAAACTTTAAGTATTAAGTTGTTAAGTATGAAACGGAGCAAAGTTCATGTGTTATTTATTTCAATTGCACGTAAAATTTCATGTAAACGCCGTGTTTTGGCATAAATTATTTTTCGTTTGAAAGGTAAATCTTTTCCTCTTTTTAATGTATATTTCAGTTTGAAAAAAATTTACGCGGATTATTTTAAAATCTTAGTTTTTAGTGTGGACAAAAATCGAATTCAATTATGTGCATACTTTGCACCACATTTCATACTTGACAATAAGTTGCAATACCATTGATTATTAGTTTCAAAAAATCCGTATTCATACAACATTGCTATAAAGATTTGAGCACTGCATTTTTTTTTTTGCAATAAAATTTGTAACATCTTAAATGAAACTATAATTTTTTTTGTTTTCACTAAGCAGTGTAATGTGAATGAAATATTAAAACTATAAAAAGTGCAATGAGGTCAAAAGTTTTTTACTCAGTCAATTTATATTCTTTGTAGTTAAAATCTGCCTACGCAATTCTGAATTATTAGAACACCTCTTCATTATCATGTAGAGGAAATTAAGCAATTTAAAATGTTTTACAGTTTAGTGAAATTTTGTAATTAATAGTTAGCAGTATTTTAAATTTATAGAAAATCTTTCACAATATGTTACTTTTAAAGTGTTTCGTAAAAGCATTTAAACCAAACGGAATTAAATGATTTAAAAAAGAAGTTTATTATTCTCCTTTTAATGCTAAATTAGGTTAAAAGATTAAGCAATATTTTAAATTATAAAACTAAATTGTAAGGTTACATCATATAAATAATGAATGAAGCTAATGGTAATATAAAGAAAGAATTTTTTTCCTTATTAAGAAATTCTTTCTTATCTAGTTATTTGTTTTTGGTTATTTCGTTTTCAGAAAGAGAGAGAGAGAATATTGAAATCTAATGTTGCAGAAAAAGTTCTTAGTAAAATGGCTTACGCCAGGGGTGGGGCACTAGCGGCTCGCGGATCACATGCGGCCCGCAAAAGCAGTCAGAAAATCCGTTTTAAATAGAATTTCTTTTCCCTGTGCGACCAAAGATTCGTCTTTTATTTTTCACTGTTAAGGTATCCGACTACTTGCGACAACTTTTTTTGAAAAAAAAATGGAGATTTTTTTGTGGTTTTCAGATTTATTTTGAATTTTAAGAAAAAAAGTGTTTGTGTATTATGTACCCAAAAAAGAAAATTTTTGGCGTAAATATTAAAATCTTTCTAAAAAACTTTAGGGGAAGCGGGGCCAGGACGAAAGGCGGTCACGAGCAGAGTTGAACGATACTAACCTTCAGTCAATCCCCCCAAAAACCTGAGATAATCACGATTTAAATAAATTTAAAAACCCCGCACAGGGGGCAAGGGGAAAAAATATGGGGAGGGGGGGAAGGCGGGGGAAAGTCCCCCTTTCTATATTTGTGAAAAGCATTTTTTTATCCGTTCCGACGGAACGCAAAACAAAGGTTTTTTGACTCGAGGGGGGATACCAGTGGTAGAGCATCGACTGCTGATCGAGAGGTCCGTGGCTCAAACCCTGATGCTCCCCTTCTTCCGGAAGGAAGAGAAATGTTTTTTTAGAAATTCGAAAGGGGGGAAATTTGACATTTCATATTTCAAATCAAAGATTTTGTATTCGTTCCTCGGAACGAAAAAAGGGGTTCGCTGACGCGAAGGGATAGCTCGTGGTAGACATTTGGGTGGGTCGGGGTTTTCCCAGTTCAAACCCGGGTGTTCCTTTTCGGGAAATAAGAAAAAAATTTTTCTGGAATTTCGAAGGCGGGAATGATTTGTCCCATTCTGTTATTTCTGACAAAGGATTTTCACATCCGTCAAGGTGGGTCACATCCGTGACGGGGGGTGGCATTGTAAAATTTACCCCCATCCTTTTTTTTTTAAAGCCCCAAAAAAAATTAATTAAAAAAACCAAA
>BMAV01022115.1:0-71575 GCA_019973955.1 Trichonephila inaurata madagascariensis | reverse complement strand
AGGAAACGGGACTGCAGTGGAATGGAACGGGTTTTTAGCGATGAATCCAGATTCAATCTCAGCAGTGATGACACCGTGTTCGTGTGTGGGACCCTGTGGTGAATCCCAATCCTGCCTTAGTTTTAGAGCGTCACACCCCCCACAGCTGGGGGAGGGAAAATTGCCACAACCACGGTCACCCCTAGAATTGATCCGTGGCACCATGACAGCCCAGGGGTATATCTATGACATTCTGCAACCACATGTTTCCCAGTCATGCAACGGTTTCCGGGCCATTTTTCAACAAGACAATGCTCGACCTCACAGGCGGGGGTGTCACAAGACTGTCCCCGCACTTTTCTCCCCTTTTTTGGGCCCTCCTGACTCCATATTTGTCCCCAATCGAATATCTGGGATCGGGGAAGGCAAGTTGCATCTCACATTTGAACAAACCCAGAGGCAAGGCTACAGAAAATTGGAACGAAATGTCCCCCAAGACATCATACAGAACTTAACCCTCAGCCCGATCGCGCATCGTGCTTTTTATATAGGGGGTTCAACAAGGTATTAAATCCTCCGTTCTTTTGTTTTTTTCTCTGAAATAAATAATCCCTTTTCTTTGATTTTCTAATCATTTACTTATATCAAATTACTCATAACGTATGCAAAATTTTATTTCATTTTGACGATTCTTTCTTGGTGTGCTAATTTTTTTGTCCATGAGCGTATATACTTTAGTTATCACTAGAAAGAGAAAAATCTGCATGGGTTTCATTAAAAAAGTTCGTTTTATCCCTTTTCATGGAATTATTACCCAAAAGGAAGGGAAAAACTGAATATTTTTTAAAACAAAAAGTTTAAAACTGGTTTAACGACAGAAGAAATTTTTGCTTCCTTCTCTATTAGTCTAAACTGGAGTTGTCAGAAAAAAGAGAATATACATGATGTTTTTATTAAGGTTAGTATTTTTATTTATTTCTTTTGATATCTCCTTTTCCATTGTAATTCTCTATCGAAATTCAATTATAATTTATGTCAAATTGTACCTTGCATCTGTAGCAGTTCTATCTTTTTTTTTTTTCAGATGTTGCTCCATCTAGTTTCATGTCCACAAGATTTCCAAACTTAAAACCGTGCTTCAGCGTCACCTTGGCGCGTTTTTAAGAATCATCTCCAAGGTGTTAACCAAAATCGGATTTTACTCCCAAAAGGTTGAATTTGAGCAAACAAGGACTGGTGATAGCTAAAAATACTGTTGCCAATCAATTTTTAAAACTGTTTGTAATTAATTAGACGCAAACTGTTGATGGGTATGGTAGACATGTGGTCATGGTCACGAACTCTTGACCAGCGTTGTCGAGTTACGAGTTTGAGTCCTGGTGCCACTGAAGATGCGCTGCATAGAGGGGATGATACACGTTAAATCTGTCAAGATCCAAAGTTTTCGCGTTGGTAGTGTGGAAGTTTGAATTGTGAAGTGCCATCTCAGGTGTCATCCTCGTTACTTGAACGAGGTTCCTCTTCAATAGTCCTCGAATTGCTTTAGAATGCGACATTAAAATATAAACACCCACTCACTCTCATAAACTGTAGATTTGCAAGAAGAAAAGTAAAATTGCTTCATCGAAATAATTCTTAAAAATTAGATATTGAGTCCACTTTTAAAAAAAATATCACTACTTTCAGTTTCGTTTTCAGTTTCTTCGTATTATAAAAAAATTTGATAGCTAGAACTTTGTCTTACATAAAATAACAATAATGCCTGATTTGAAATATTAAAGATCAGCGTTTCATCTTTTAATCATAAAAAAAAAATTATTCGAAATTTTTGTCAAAAATCTTTTTAACCTTATAGGATACCTTATCGTTCCAGGGGAAAAATTTTTTTCTCTGCTTAACGAAAATGGTTGCTTTTATTTTCAGATTCAACCAAGAATGCAAACTATCTAAATGTCTGTTCAACATCTTTTGTACGTGTAATGTATATTTTTCTTGTTCGACAAATAATAGAAAAGGAGAATATCCTCACGTTCAGCTCTTTAATAGAACCTCTGACAATAAAGTTCAGGAAAAGTCCTGTAACATTAACGTTGATGAAATATTAACGAAAGTTACCTTACTGTCCTTCGAAATAATCTTCTCCCATAACAATGCACCGCTGCGATTGCTATACATGTCCGGGAAAACTTTGAAAGGGTGTTTTTTTTGGGATGGAGTTCAAAGGCCTGTCACGTTTCCCGGGATATCGGGAATATCGTAAAATTTTTCCCCTTAAAAACGAGTTTGAGTCATGGAAATAGGAAGAAGTCTGGAGGATTAAGATCTGGTGAGTCCCATTTTACCCCTTGATCCGCGTTTCGAAAAAAATCCTGTGAAGCCTCTAAACGTGCCTGTTTCTGATCGTCAAGTGATGAGTCACAAGAGGGCAACACTTTTTTCATCCCTAAATTTGGGTAACGATTTGTCACACGGATTCACGGTTGACCTCAGTTATCGCTGTTAGTGCAAAAAGAATGACATTTTTTGGAAATTGCTCACTTTCATTGTTTTCATCAAAGATGGAGGTCACACCAGTTTTCCGCTACGGGGTTTGTCAGAAACTCTTATTTGGTGTTCTCGAAAACGGGTGAACCACTCGTACACACTTCATGGACACTGCTTGATATTCATAAAACTTACCGAACCCATAAGTTTTTTAGGTATCTTGCCGTTTAAAAACTTAAATTGATCTTTTGTTCGTTCATTTTTCCCGTTTTCAGTTAAGAACAACGTATTTAAAAAAGCACTTTTTAAAAAAGTCTTACACGGAACCAAAGACCCAAGAACAAAGGGGGGCCAACACCCCCTTTTTTCATGCCGGTTTTTGTTTTGAAAAGGTTCCAAATGGGTTTTGATTATTATAAAATCTTAATACATTTTACCAATCGAAAAAGATTTACCAAGGTTTTTAAAAATTTGTGGTTTCACGGAACAAGGCATAAAAAGGGAAATTGCAAAATTAGAACCTTTTTTTTAAGTCAAGGTATTCTGTACCGATTATGTTTTTAAAGGTTTTTAAAATTACAAAAGTATTTAGGAATTCACAATTTCTTGATAAAGAATTTTTTGGGGAAAAAATTTACATACCCCCGTTGTTATTAAAAACAATTTTTAATTATTGGGCAATTGGTATATTTTTTTAGATTTTATTTCCCAAATCGCGCTAAAATTTTAAACTTTTTTTATTGTTTTGTAAAAAAATTTTTTCAAAAATTTTTAATAAAAAATTAATAAGAAAACGGTAAAACACAAATTGTTCGAAAACATAACATATTTTTACATTCTAATTTGTTTTTGACGTCTGAAGTATAAAGCCTTATAGATACACTGAAGAGCCAAAAAAAACTGGTACACCTGCCTAATATCGTGTAGGGTCCCCACGGCGGGGAAGGGGTGCCGCACAACAAAGGGGCCATGGTTTCGATTAATGTCTGAAGTAGTGCTGGAGGTAATTAACAGCATGAATCCTACACGGCTGTCCATAAATGAGTAAGAGGGGCTGGAGATCTCTTCTGAACATCACGTTGCAAGGCATCACAGATATATTCAAAAATGTTCATATCTGGGGATTTTGGGGGCCCAAAAAAAGTTTCAAATTTCGAAGACCTGGAGCCACTCTGTAGAAATTTTGGACTTTGGAGGGGCCGCATTGTCCTCCCGAAATTCCCCAAGCCCCGGGGAAATGCACAATGGACAGGAATGGGTGGGGTGATCAGACGGGGAGTTTACTACTTGTCACCCGTCAGAATCGTATCTAGACGTATAAAGGGCTCCACCCCCCCAACGCACACCCCCATACCTTTCCAAAAGAGCCTCTACCAGCTTAAACAGCCCCCTGTTGACATTTTAGGATCCATGGTTTTATAAGGTTGTTCCATACCTACAGTCCATTAGTCGATTTAGGAAACGAGACCCCCGTCAGTCCAGGCAACTTTTTTTCCCAATTATTCAAAGGTCCAATGTCGGTGTTGAGGGGCCCAGGGAGGCTTTTAAAGCTTTGTATCGTGTAGTCAAAAAGGGGGGTACGAGGGGCTTTGGGCCCGGGAAAAGCCCATTTTCGATGAGGGTTTCGTTGAATGGCTCGACGGGGACATTTTCGTTGATAGCCCCCAGCTTTAAAAAATCTGCCGCAATTTGCGGGGGTTGCACGTCTGACGCGTTTAAATTGTTTCCCCTCGTCAATCGTCGGGGGTTTAATTTTTAGATTTTTTTTCCGGAAGCAGCGATGTCGTAGTTTTGATTTTTTCCCCCGTTTTCCCCGGATATTCACGGTACACTCGTGAAACCCCATAGGAAAAATTCAAATTCCATCGCTACCTCGGAAATACTTTTCCCCTTTTTCTCGTAAGGGACTATAACACCACGTTAAAACCCTTATTTAAAAATCTTGATAACCTGCCATTTTTAGCAGCAGAAACCCTTTATCTAAAAAAAGTGCCAGACACTAATTGTCTTATATAGGTTTTGACAGCAGTGCCGAACTCTGATTGGTTCGATATCTCTTTATTTTCATACGCATGCCTGGACCAGTTTTTTTTGGCTCTTCAGTGTATTTATAGATATTCCCACAGAAAAAAACTTTACAAGTCAATCCGTTTAGGTAATACTATGGTTGCTAGTCTCAATGAAATTTGATAGGTTGTTTTAAGAATTCATTAGAATAAATAAGTTTTCGTCAATCCCAATATTTATTTATATTGCTGAATAAATTTTGTTTCTGATTGTATTACAAGCATTAATAAGAATAATTCTAAAAACCAAGAAATTAATTATATTACAAGTTGAAATGATTTTTAGAAAAAAAGGAATATAAATTTAAAATTTTTACCGAAGAAATTAACAATTTATGGGGTTATTACATGGGATTTTTTTAACGACTAAAATAAAGACAAGAGTAAAATTTAATGAACAAATAATTAAAAATTCTTAGGATTGCTGGGTGATCAAATAGAAAAATGTATTTTTTTATCGTATGTATACGAGAAAATTTTCAAATGTGAAGTTTCCATATTTATTTCCCAATATATACAAATGGAAAATATCCTTATTTTAAATTGAATTTTAAAATTAAATTTAAAGGTATGATTTTAAAAATGTGAAATAATGATCTGCGTAGTTCATTACTTAATAGAATAAGGAATTAATGTTATTTATGGTAGTATTTATTACTCACAACTCCATGTTTTATTAAATGCATTTGAATACAAAAGTGTATACAAATCTCTGTGATTTCACTGGTGCTATAATAGAAATCGTTTATCCATAAACATGGAAGAAATAAGGTATTTTTTTAAAATTTTTTTTTCATTTATTAAAGATATCGAAAGAGTTTCATATTAATAATAATTAATAAATTTTTGTAAACAAGTTTTGAGTCGTTTTGAAAAATCTACCTTCTTTGTTTCAGTTGTTACACTTCCTCCATGTTGAAGTAACAAAGCAATAATATCTTTGTCTTCTGTTGGATAATGAATTTGGTCTTTATTGATTGAAGATCCATAATGTGTAGCAGTTTCACCATTCTGTTTGGAAAAATAAAGAACATACATTTACGATGTAAATTTCATATAAAAAATAAAAGTAATTCACTCGTAAATAAAAGCGATTTAAATAAAGATTTTAGAGACGAGTTGAATTACATATCTTATGTGCTCCGAGCAGATGAGAGAGAGTACATGACGAGATATATCTCGACGTTTTTTTATTAGAGCTACAAGAGATATTTTAATGAGATCATGCTAGTTATTGATTATTCTCTTACATTTTAATAAGTATCAAGAGACACTTAAGGTATCCGACAACCCTGAAATTAGGAATTTTGCAAAAATTGACAGTTTTTTTATGATTTTATTTTATAGGCCATCTTATTAGCTTTTTAAAAATACCAAGTTTATTATTTTCCATTCCCTAGAACAAAAACTACAAGTGTTTTAGTAAAGATATATGCCACTACTTTAAGCAAGATGTCATACTTAAAAATGCATTTTACTCGAAATGTGTTTTTTTTTGTTGAAAATACTCAAACGGAGACAGTGATTGCTTAAAAAGTTTTGAAAATAATTAACTGAAATTTTTTGAGTATGTTCTGTATAATAGTAGAAGTGTTTCAATCACGGTTTTATTTAAAAATTTACAGTCCCTTTTGTGAATATAATCACTGTTTTTTTAAGCAATTTCATATAATAAGTAAGATAAAGTGCTCTATTTTTTGTAAAAATTAAAATTTCTCTTATCCTGAAGGTCATTTCAAAAATGAATAACAAAGCAATACATCAAAACTGAAAAATTGAAAATTTGTTCATAAACTTTTTGTACAGAATGAGCCCCGTTTATATAACTTTTTGTTAATTTGTGCCGGTTTTTTCCCATTTTAGTATTAATAATTTCTTATTTTTCTTCTTAATTTTAGCATATTTTTCTTAAAATGTACTAAATAAATATAAAAAACACAAAAAAATCCCCATATTTCCATTTTCTTTTTTAAGAAAAAGTTGTTGCAAGTAGTCGGATATCTTAACAAGTGAAAGATTATTCAGGGTAAACTCAAGTGTACGCAGCAAAAAAGAGAGAGATGGTATTATTTAAGACAAACATAAGGCACACACACACACATGGCGGGAAAACTTTGGGTCTCATTCCATATTTATGAAGGGTTGGAAAAGAGAAAAAAGTTATCAATCCGTTCTGATACTTCAACAGCAAAAAAAAAAAAAAAAAAAAGGGGGGGGTTAGAGACAATTGAGAGAGATTTTGGTAGCTGATGAAATGATATATTTCTTTCGTATGAGAAAAAAGTTCAGAATAGTAAAAGTTCACTGAAATGAAAATACCAACAATATATATTAGACAGCCGAGAATATTTTCTAGATTTGTATTATTTAACATACCAACGATGCTTCAACGTACTAGTTGAAAAACGTATTAGTATCAAGTCAATCGCTACCTTTGAGTCTCCAGCGAAAAATTCATTCTTTTTGATAAAGGGTATTAATCTTAAAAAAACCCGATTTATTATCTAAGCAGTTCCTAGGCAACTTTGCTGGATTTTGCATCTCGCTTGTACACGCACACACGCAAAGGCACACTCAGACTATGCGTTAGAGAAGTAAGTCAGCTGCTTTTTTAAAAAATTTTTTTTTCTCATATAAACTTTCTAAAAGTTTCGAAAAGTTGTTTAATAGCCTCAAAAATTGAATTCTAAAATATATAAATAGTTCTCTAGTATATCAAACAATGTCTAAAACTGTACATTTCACGTAGATTTTCCTGAGTCACACAAAATATGATGCTTTAGATTTATTGTCATTGAACATAGTTATAATTCCTAAATCAATAATAGTGTATTGCTTAAAAATTACTTAGTCCTAAATATAAATTTTTCTGGTAAGGGATTTTTATCTTTTTTATAAACAATATAAGGATTCGATCTTAAGCAACGGAGCAAAAATTAAGCTTCTTATAAATAATAATAATAATAATAATAATAAAAAAGCTCATTTTCATTATAAAACTCATTCAGAATGTTACATCATTATGAAAGTCATTCAGAATGTTACATCATTATGAAAGTCATTCAGAATGTAACATCATTATAAAACTTCTTTAAAAGATTAAAGTTCATTTTTATAAGTACTTATAAAATGTAAAATATTACAAAAATATTTTTGGTAACACAAAAAAATGGGATGAACTTACCGTCATTATATAAAAAAATTACAACTGAAATGTTTTTTTTTTCAATAATTGATAAGAGAAAGAAGAGAGAGTATTTACTTACCTTTGTCTGATGTCATTTTAAAATAAAAGATCTGAACATTAGTTTAGTAACGTACCTTTAGATATATGACGGCATAATAAATAAGGAAAATTACTCCTCATTGGTTGTTCATTGATTAAGGAGTGAGGTATTTTATCAACAACTGCATTTGATTTAATGCTAAAAGGCCCAAGATCAATTTAGAAATGTTAGAAAAAATCTATTTAGAGCATATAAGATTAATACTTAGTGAAAGATAGACTGAATATAAATATATATATATAAGAATAGTTATAGATATAATTTCCTATAGTTTTCACTTACTTTGTTGGGCTGATTAACATAATTAATCACTTGAAGTTCAGTGGCGCTTTCCTTTTTATGGTTGATTAGACTCTTCGCTATTTCATAATGGCAGTTTGAAACAGCAACGTGAAGCACACTTTCCCCTTGCTGTTAAGAAAAAGAATTTTGAATACATTATCAAGTGCATTCTTAACATTGAATAACTAACTAGTTGTCAAGAGAGGGGGAATAAAGCTACACTAGATCATATTTTTCAAAAAATTGATTTGGTTAGGAGCCCATCATCTATTTTTTCAGAGTATCTCTTTTTGAAATTTATTTATAAATTGTTGCTCTTGGGCAAAAATATCTAAGTATCTTGGAGTACCCCAAAAAATTCGAGCGTGAATCGGAAAGTAAGTTTCCCCTGTCGACTGTGGTCAAAGTTGTGTACGAAAGTCAAAACATAAAATGAGACATTAAAGATAAGACATAACTTTATTTTTCCACATAAGTACCAAGTACATTGAGACATTTGTCATACCGTTTTTATAAGTTAAAAAAACCCCCCAGGAAAAACTCAGGGCCTTGCATGGAAGAAGCTTTTATTTTTGAGTGGACTTTTTGGGGTTAACTGGGTGTCACAGTGCCTACCTTTTGGGACACCCTATGGGAAAGAAAATGATTGGGAAAAAGCAGCATGGGTTTCTCAGATATGGCGTTCTGTTGTTGGACAAGCGAGACCCACTCGGTGACGACAATGCAAACCATATTGCAACGTTGGTTGGGGCGCCACACCATCCGCCAGTCCTAATCTCGCACCAAGGACTTTTAAGTTTTTGGCTTTGAAGAAGAATTCACCTGAAGGCGCTTTGAAGCAATGTTTAAGTCAAAAAGCCGTTAAACGCTTCTTCAGTATGCAAAACCCCGAATTTTTCCTGAGGGGGTTTTAATCTTTCCAAGGGGATCACAAATATACAATGTACTTGGTATTTTGTGGAAAAATAAAGAGTTTGTTTTTCTTAATGCCCCTTCTATGTTTTGACTTCCACACACAACCCTGACTACAAATCGAAAGGGGAAACTTACTTTCCGACTCACCCTCGTAGTATAGTCGTAATATGTCCTTATTGTTAATCATGATATAGATAATAAATAAAATTTAACATCTCATATCTAGAAAGCATAAGATGTTTTCTTGTGGTTACCTTAGAAAGACTGTCCAGTCCAGCTCCATCTTCCAGCAACTGAGTGACAGTTTTCAACTGGCCATGGCGAGCAGCGTTGTGAAGAGGTGTTTCACCGTCCTGAAAGCATTTATTTTGTATTACTTAAATCAAAGCAAAAAAAAAAAATACACTGACAGTTTATAATAATTTTGAAAGCTAAGCCTCAGCGAGAGAAGGAATTGAAAGAATAATTTTTAAACTATTTGCAGGCTTATCTTTGGAGCAGTTCTAAAACTGTACTGCGATGAAAAAAAATCTATTTTGGGTGTCTTTTTGTCTTGACGTTCATCTCAGATATTGTCAAGCTTTTTTATACGGAATAATCTTGCGAAGCTCGTTAATTCTTCAGTTGGTAATGCTAAAATTTGTAATTGATGCGGATAAACCTTAACAGACTATTAGGAACTCAGGAGAAAAAAATTTTAAAATAAAATACTTTGTAAGGCGTTAAAATTGTACCATACAAGAATCCTGAAGATATTATTTTGTTGTATTACGTTTTACATTTTCTGTAAATTTATAATCAAAATCATGAAACAAGGAAAATGGTACAGATTTCGATTTAGATAAAGCAGTTAAATAATTAGAACCTATTTAATTTTGTTTCATATAGCAATACATTTTTATTTATAACAGTTAATGAAATGCTTCTCACTTTTTATGCTATCCTGTAAAAATATATTTATTACAGTGTCTAACGGTAATTTTTATTTATTCTCATGAAAATCTGATGTATTATCTTTTTGTAGTAAATGCAAGGAAATACACGATAAGTAGAATTTAATAAGATTAATCAATGAAATGAAGAGAATATATATTATGCTTATAATGTACTAAGTGGAAGATATTTACATAATGCATTACAATCCTGGTTAATTCAAGAAATTAGAATAATAACAATAATTGAAGATAGAAATGTTTATATCAAACTAAGATCCAATGACAAAATTATTTTTATACAATATTTAATTAATATACAGTGGGCCACAAAAGGGATCATACACTTGCAATTTCTTATAGAATTTAATGTTTTCAACTAATAAAAATTAATATATTATAATTGTAATTTTTTTATGATATCTGCAACTTATTCTTAACGGAATGACAAAATTAATTTTTTAAAAATAGTATAACTTTTTTTTAAAAAATTATCAAAAATACTAAAAATTACGCCAAAAAAAGTCTTCGACACTTACCAAAAATCTCAACTTAGCTTTAAATATTGTATTTCTTTCTTAATTTGTACTTGTAGGATATTTTTTTAGTGCCCCAAACAACTCCGTCTTGGTATAGATTTAATCAGTTTTTGAATTTCTGCATCGATTTTCCTTTTTTTTCTGTGATTATTTTTTTTATTTACATTTTGTGTTTATTTGTCACGTTTTCTATTTTAACCAGAATCTCACCAGATATATTCTACGGGCTAAATAAAGTGATTGAGGAGGTTTTTCATAATTTGGGACAGTTATAGAGACACCAGTGACGTACTGGAGCGTGCACCGTCATTACCCGTTAAAAATTAAGTAGTCCCCAAATCCCTTTCGGATAATTTAAAATTTCAAAATAATTAAATAAACCATGATTCATAAAACCTTTAAAAAAATACCAAATCACCAATTCTGTGGCCAATTTACACCCCTACCCCGGTTGAAGCATGGAATGAAGGAGTTCTTTTTTCACATAAAGTCATGGGGTTAAACTCTTTAATTTTTTTTACAAGCTATTATAGGCCATCGGGGCCAAAATTGTTAATTGTCTGCCATCCCAATAATTTTCGTCAATTTTTTAATTTTCTGAAACTTAATTCCAAGATTCTAGTTATCAATAAAACATGGAGGTAGAAGTGACTTTTCTTGGGGTGTAAATCGGGAACAAATTAGGTAATTTGGTTTTTTTTTGGATATTGTGAATCATGAGCTCTATTTAAATATTTTAAAGGAAATTTTAAATTATCCCCCCAAAAATTTTGGGAAATTAAAACTTCTTTTTTAACAGGGTAATGGCCTTATGCCTTTTCCCCGGTCGGGACTCCTGACCCCTTTTTCGGCGTGGGCGCAGTTCATATGCCCTATCTTGAACCCCAGTTGTTACCGCTTGTTTTTTTTCCTCCCTTATATAAATAGTACGGGATGATAATGTTTTTTGTTAATGTTATTGGGTCCTTTTTCTCCCTTTTTTCTCTGTGGTCCACTTGGATCCATACGCCCTTTTTAATTCCTTAGCTAGCCTTTTTTTTTATTTTTTCTGTCTTTTTGTAAATGAGCAGGGCGATTACCAGGATCTGCGCTTATCGGCCCCATCCGTTTTTTTCTTATATTGTTTTGTTTGGGAGATTAATCCTTTTTCCTCTAACTCACGTTTCACCGCAAATTTTTTTTTCCCATAGTGGGGACTCATTTGATCTTTGATGTACATTTTCAACTACCGTTTCCTGAGGGAACTGATACTATCTGGGCATGTTCTTAACTCGACCTCGTCACTTTTCCCTATGACGATATATTTTATTTGATCAACGTTAACCGTTAATCTTTTTCCTGATTTCATATTACAATATTATTATTATTTTTACTTCTAATACTCTATGGGGTCCTTCAAATTTTGTTTAAATTTGGAAAAATTTTTATTAGCTGCTGAATTTAAAAGGGGGGGCCCAAAAGACCCAATCTTTTTACCTTAATTTGTATATCCGTCTTCGTCTATTATAATATTTTTCCCCCCTTTTCCTGCTTAGATTTCTTACTTAGTCTAGCTTCATTAAAGTTTTTTCGATGTTTCAACTGGAATTTCCGACCCATCGCATTAATAAATTTTGAAATGGGGTAATAAATTTTTCGACCCAAAAATAATTCCGCAGGATTTTCCGTTGTTTCATTCAACGCCGTACGAATAGCGTAAGCAAACTCACGTAAAATTGATCCCAAGATCGTGTTGATCATTAACATAATTTGAATCATTTGCACTATATCTCGATTAACTTTTTTCAGTCCGATTTGCTTGTGGCCTATATGCAACGGGTCTTAAATGCCTTATGCCTAATCTTCCTTAAATGTTCAAAAATTTGGGATAAAATTGGGGACCATTATCACTTATTAATTTTATTGGGCCCCAAAAACGCGATATAAAGTTATCAAAAAAATACCCCTATTATACGAGACGGGGCCCTTTTTTAAATTATAATTTCAGCCCATTTGGAAATGACGGGTTATTACAAAAATATAGCGATTACGTCTTATTCTCGATATAGGATACGGGCCAAAAAATCTAAATAACTATCTCATTTGGATAATTTGATACAATCGGATTTAACCC
The DNA here is from genome assembly GCA_019973955.1 of Trichonephila inaurata madagascariensis. Lineage (NCBI taxonomy): Eukaryota > Metazoa > Arthropoda > Arachnida > Araneae > Nephilidae > Trichonephila > Trichonephila inaurata. Next base: position 58,978 of record BMAV01022115.1, on the reverse strand, counting down.
CACCAACTGGTAACCCCTTTTTTATGTTATTAACTTGGCACATATGGCGTGGACATATGATCAATAAATTTTCTCATATGGGAAATAACAAACGCCCCAAATTTTTAAATGATAAGTTTTAAATCTACCCAAATGTCCCAATTTTTTGTCGTGAAATTTCATTATTTCATTCCTTAAAGACTTTAGAATGTATCCCGCATTTCACCAACATTCGTGTTTCGTATAAAATAACAACCTTAAATTTAAACGGAAGTCGGGACCAATTCCCCAATCGTTGCATTAACAGAGTTATTTTCCCGGGGTTTTCTAAATATCTATAGATATGACCTAATTCTGGGCTTTTTTTTGTTCTGTTATTAACTGTTCCCGTGAAGTGAGTACAAAATTCTGATTATTGCAAATTAACTTTTTCTCCTATTATACTTTTTCACAGGTTTTTTCGATAAAACATCCCACAATATTTAATTTCCCTTTTCTGCCATATCAACGCGCAAATTCCCTTTATCTACCCTTTTATCTTCAACCACGAATTTGAATTAACGTTTTCGATAAAAAATCTAAAATAATCCTTGATCCACTTATAAAATCAACACCTAGAATAAAAGGGATTCCAAACCGTCAACACATGAAATACCAAGGTCTAATAAATTCTTATTTCAATAATCAATTCTACAATTCCTATATTTTGGCATTTTGCCCATTTGGGGGTTACCTGGGGTCGCCATTTTTTTAAATTTTTTATAAAAAATTTTTTATATACTTTTTCCGATATAAATGATTTATCTGCTCCGGGTCCCATAGCTTTTAAAATGTGTTATTTAATAAAATAGGAACGTGGGGGAAACTCTACGGGGGATATACATATCGGAGAAAGCAATTTGGGATATCTCCCGGTTCCTTTTGAGGATGAACTTCTTTTAAATTTTACAACATTCAATCGTCCCCTTTGCATCCTTTTCGCCTGACTGAAATTTTTCACTCGAACCCCATTTCTACGGTCCCCCGTATTAAAATTATCATTTCGATCATTTCGAAATTTGGGATCCCCTTTCGTTGAATCTCTGATCACCATTCAAATCTTTCCTCTCGAACCCCCCTATTACTTTGACCTATTCTCATACTCCTTAAAATCATTTCTGCCATTATTTGGTCTACGCCCCAACCTCAGAATTTTTCCCGTTTCTGGATTAGCATCAAAATTAGGATCCCCTGCGCGCTTTGACCCCCTCTTTTCCCCATTATCACTATTCATCGAACCCCTTTTTTAATTTGGGAAAAATCCCCCCTTCGAATTTAGCCCAAAATTTCCAAAAGTTGTACGGTGTTCTGCGGATTGCGAACTTCCCCGTAGTCCTGGACTTGTGGTTCGAGTCTAAAAAAATGTGATAACCAATTCCGCCTGCGACATCCTTAGCTCTAAACTTTTATGAATTTTTAGTGAATCGTACACAAAGTCTGTTGGTTCCTGATTTCTTCCCTGCTGTGACGCGAAAACCTAGTCTCCCAAATTTTTCTTTTTTTTGATTGCTTGAAAAACTTTCCCATTCACCTTGGCTGGGGAAATCCGTGGCTGTATCTTGCACTACACCGATCCAAATATTGAGTACCAATTTCCCCTTTCCCCGAGATGACTTTTCAAATAAGCACATGACAGATTACTTGGGATTTCAAGTAACTGTATTTGATTATCTATTGTCTCAAGGAACTCCCGGGCATTTCGACCCGAAAAAAACATTTTAGGTAATATCCCAAAACCCCCCTGCATTACCTAACCCGAATTATGAATGTTCGGGGAAGTGACATAGCCATCTTTGATAATGACGTGGTGGTTCCCTAAGTTAGAGGGTGGATTATCGGAAAAAATGGACATTCTATAATTCTTAAGACAACTTTTTTTTGAATTTAACTTAAATTACTTATATATAATGAACAAACTTATATTAAGTGAGAATAAACCACAAAGTATGCCGATTATTTGAGTCAGATCGCACAACAGATCACTTATCCAAAATATAATTTAAATTTTCTGCCTAATCTCGCTTTCTATATTATATTATCGTTTAGAATATAATCCTCCACCTTGGTTGAAGATTCCTCGATTCTATACTTGTAGGCAGAAAATTACCGTGTACAATTGCTCCTCCTAAAATATTATTATCGGGGGGGGCGTTTCCGTCTTTTTTGTGAGTAGGCCGTCTAAACACTTGTTCCGAACGTCCACACTAAGTTTCTCTAAGATTGCCATCACCTCTCACTAAACCTTCTATCCTTTTAAAGGATATCTTATTTGCATTGTTGATTCGTTTTTCCTCTTAGAATTGGGTTGGAAAAGTTTTGCCATTAATCGTGGCCGTCAAAGAACGTAGGAGTTATGTTAGAAGAAGAACGCGAGAGATGTCACAAGCTGATCATATAACTGCAAATGAGCCTTATTTTAGTGTGTGCTAGTGTCAAAATAAAACACTTCACTGTTAAACAGCCCATGAGTTTATATTCAATATCAAACTATTCGCAAAATTGCTTACAACTTCTATTCAAATTGTAAAGAAACTGAAATATAAATATATCTTACTGCAGTCACAAAAATATTCATAATATGTAAAAATTCTATTCCTCCACTTATTTCAGTACATTTTAAAAACTGTAGCTGAAAACAATTTTTTATATTTATAAACGAGGCATAAAAACTCACACAGTTATAAAAATGTCTTTATCATTTTTAAATATACTACTATAAAACGTACATGGATTGTAAGATCAGTTCTAAAATCCTAAAAGCTTTTAGAGGAGCAAAAACATATAATTTTGGATAGATCAAAATTTTAATATAATACACAAATATACATGCTATTAAGCAAATACATTTGAAAAATCAAAGTTCCTTCTGAAATAAACGTAATTGAAAGAAAAATGTTTAATTTGCAAATGATTGGAAATAAATGTTTATCTAATGGGTATCCCCAAAGTTAGGCAATCCTCAAACTTAAAACTCAAACTCAGTGGCAAAACAGCCCATGAAGGCCAGGAACTACTATGTCCATCCCAGTATATGTGACCATTGGGCGCTGAGGTGCATAAGCAGATGTCCCGATTAGGTGGTCTGTCTGAAGTGAGACCTCCAGTGTTTAAGACCCCAAGCAAGCTTGGTACTCATTTATCGACACACTGCAGCGGGGATGAAAGGCAGAGTCGACCTTGCCCAGCCCGTTAATAGAACCCGAACCTGTGGTGTGGAAGCACGATACACTACCACTCGACCCTATTCGATGAAAAATAAAACTTAATGTTGGAATCTTATACAATTCCCTAATGAATGAGGGAGTCCAAACTTTTTTTCTTCATGTAAACTGTTCGGACGGAATTGGTTAAATATGAACATTTCACAAGTTGCATAAATTAAAATTAACCGTTATATTCTATATAAATTTTTAAGAGTACTGTGACGGGCTCACGCGTCTTTTCTGTAACATAACCTCTGGGTTCTTTGAAGGCCAAGATTAATGGCAAATCATTTCCAACCCAAATCCAAGAAGTGAAATGCAAGTGTAGATGCAAATAAGATAGCCTTTAAAAGAACAGAAGTTTTAGTAAGCGGGATGGCAATTTAGATAAAGTTCTGTTTGGAAAAGAAAGAAGTGTAATTTGACGGCCTACCAGATTCACGGATTACTAGCCATTACTACAAGGTGCATACTATTGCACTCTTAATGTACGCCACTGGTGTCTCTATAACTGTCCCCAAATTATGAAAACACCTCCTCAATCACTTTATTTAGCCCAGTAGAACATATTTGGTGAGATTTTGATGTAATAAAAAAAAGAAAACATGACATATAAACGCATAATGTGAAGTAAAAACAATAATCACAGAAGAATGGTGGAATATCGATCAGAAATTACAAAAAACTGATTAAATCTATACGAAGACGCTTAAAAAATGTCGTGGACGCTAAAAAATATCCTACTAAGTACTAAATTAAGAAAGAAATACAATATTTAAAGCTAAGTGGAGATTTTTGTTAAGTGTACGAAGACTTTTGTGGCGTAATTTTTTAGTAGCTTTTTGATACTTAATTTTTAAAAAAAATAGTTATACTACTTTTAAAAAAATAATTACATAAAAAAATTACAATTCAAATATATTAATTTTTATTAGTCAAAAACATTAAATTTTATAAGAAATTGCAAGTGTACGAACACTTTTGTGGCCCACTGTACATTTCTTAAGACTTGTCTTAAGATAATATATATTTTGCCATCCTGTTACTCTTACGTGATTAGCATGTTCAACAAAAATTTCTTGTACCACGCGATTAATACTTCGTATACACGCGCTTATAAACTCTCTCTAATATAATAAATATTTATAATGTGATACATAAACCATTTTCCGGTCGCATTTATTTATCTATTCTTATGGAAAATGAATTTTAGCAATTTTAGTTTTTTAGAGCAATTAAAGCACAACAAAAATGTTCCATTTAAAAAAGTGAACAGATGTATAAGGATTATTGAAAAATTCTTTTGTTCGTTTGAAATAAAAAACAGAGGCAAACTACATCTCTTTAAACGAATTTATCAAAATTAAATAATAAGCATAATTTTACATAGTTAATTTCCTGTACAGAGGAAGTTGGGTGTCACAAAAAAGTTAATAACTTATCATGTTATGGTTTGGAGCTCAATCGAGCTTTTGTATAAATGCACGCAATGCTTAACGTATCTGCCCGGAAAATTCATATTCACGCAAAGAAAATTCTTAATTTATATTCCACGAATTTTCTGGTTGTTTTAATGCCGTGTCATGTCTTATATATATATCACTTTGATTCATCAGGATACTATAAAACAGTAATTGGATTTTAACTGCTAACGTATATAAATTTATTTTACGCAATGCAAGTAGCGTTTAAGTTTATTCATTTTAGTTTTTAATTAACGCCATGTTAAAACTTCCTTAAAGATTATTCGACATACATCTTTCGAAGTCTTGAGCCATGGTAATCTGATAACAACACATGTCCGTTGAAGTTTCATTCAATAAAATTCCATACTAAGTTGTATAAAGATTTTAACCCTTTAATATTCAATTTAAAACACAGCGACGTCATGTATTCTATACTGATGTTTTTGATGCAATCAGGACTCAAATATATAATCCAATGGCTCTTAAATATTCATGATAGTATCACTATTATTACAATCTTCGTTTTTATTTAAAAAATATCTTCTTAAGGTAAACAGAAATTTTGAAACCTAAAATTCGAAAAATATATTTTTTCCTCCAATAATTGTATTTGTAACATTTATACCACACACGTATTTGTAGCACCTATAAATAATAACTTATTATTTTCAATAAAAATATACGAAATAGTGGCTTTTTCTGGGATTCATATTTTCATTTAAAAAGTTCTGAATTTAGATTCATATTCTCAGAGCTACAATAACCCACTTAGTATTCAAAGCAATCTGAAAACAAAACAGTTCCTTTTTAATAAAAATCTTTAATTTTTTGTTATTGTATTTCCTCTCGTTTAAAATCCTTTCTTGGGGGTGGTGTGAAAATTTAGGAGTCAATCGTTTTCCATCTGACTTGGATGCAATTCAAAATCATGAAATATTAATGTTAATAACCCATCGCGAAGCGGTATCAAATCACAAACTTTATTGAAACATTTTTTTCTACTTTAAACTTACTTCGTTTCTTGCATTAACATCTGCTCCACTTTTGATTATAAGCTCAGCACATTTATGACCGTCAATCACACCAGCCGCCATATGTAAAGCTGTTTCACCATTCTATATAAGAAGAAACGTTTCTAATAAAAACTGTGGAAAAAAAGTATTGATGCATAAAGTAGAAACATTGAGATTTCTTTTTTACGTTGTACAACACATTGAACTCCTCAATGTGTTGTACAACGTAAAAAAGAAATCTCAATGTTTATTTGCTCAATGCCCAATGTTCTCAATGTTTGTTATCTCATATATCTTGTTTTATTAAAATTTCAAAACTTTTGAATTTGTAGCAATTTTTTTTCCGTTCATATATAAAATTTAACGTAAAAGGAAATTACATATTATTAAAAATCGTGATAAATATAAAGATATAAACAAAAATTTTATTATGTATTGTAAATATATGTTGTGGTATTTTAAAACGATTTTTATTAACCAAAGATATAAACATAGCAACATAAACACTTTTTGAACTTAAAATGTCTTACAGAGAAATATGTACATTTCTACTTAATTTAAATGCTATAAATCTGTAACGGTACATTTTTTAATTAACGAAAGGGAAAAAGCAATACAATATTTAAATGAGAGAGGATTTTTTTTTAAAAAGCGTGATTATAATCATATAAATATTCGTACTTTTCCAGCCTTCATCTGAACATTGGCTCCATGACCCAACAAGATTTCAACAACTTCGGGTTGATTGGCCTGAACAGCTAAGTGTAAGGCCGTGGAGTTTTCCTGTAAAACAATGTATTACAAACACTTGATTATATTAAAAAGTTGTTTTTGACATCACTCAGTATTCACTGCTGGCTATTAAATTTGCAACTCTATGAAAAAAGGATGGTGCAATTGACGAAGAATATGCTGGGATATGCAAATGATTAGTATTTAAGCGCAATCAATGACGCAGGAGTGGAACACGGCACTTCAAGCTCTGTATAAAAGGAAAACAGCGCTGTGAGTTTCTCATTCGGAGACCGCATTCGAATGTCGATTGTGAAAAGATCGTGTTATGCCTCGTATTAAACGAAAAAACTGTTACCAGCACGTCTCGGAATTCGATAGAGGCAGATTCGTGGCTTACTGAGAGTGCGGTTTATTGTTCCGTGATACTGCTACGCGCATTGGTCGGAATCCAACGACTATCATGCAAGTATAGTTTGGATAGATTCAAGAGTGTCGTACTGAGTCATGCGGTATTTCAATGGCGTCTTACCATTAACGTCCAAGAGGACAGGCATGTTGTCAGGTTGGCCTTGGAGGATCGTACAGTAGCATCACGGACCGTCAGGAAGTAGACCTTTTTGGATCATGACAAGCATCAGTACGGAGAGTGCGATGACGTCTGGAGCAGCACTGACTCTGAACGGCAACCATTATTACCTTTTCTTTTGATGCTGCAACGTAGAGATGCGTGGTGATAGTGGTGAGCATAATGACAGAACTAGATACAGGGGTGTCACCATGGCGTCTCTTCAGACTAGCGTCAGTTCTGTGTCCAGCATCATGATAAACGTATCCATATCTGGTGGAACTGATGAGATAACACGTAGCCAGCTTGATTCGATATCGTCATACGAGCTCTGCATTTGGTGTGATGGTATGGTCACCCATTAGGTAGATGACACAAACACATCTTGTTCGTGTCATCGGTAATCTGAGTGAATTTGAATCCAGCGTAACATTTCTCAGATCTTAAGGCCGAGAATTGTGCCCTGTCTTTGAGTCCTCGAAGACATCATCTTTTAACAAGATAACGCGAAACCACATTTTGCCCGTCATGTTCTGACCTACCTCGGCACAGAGGGTGTTAGATTATTATCTAGACCAGCACGCTCAAGGATAACTCTCACATTGAAAACATCTGGTCATGAGTTGCTTAGGCACTGGGCGGTTTCCGTTCTTCAGTGTGTCATAGACTTGAAGCAGTATGGAATGACTTGCCCGTATCTGTCATTCAAATTCAATTCGATTCAATGCCTGACCGAGTCAGAGCGGATTTAGCTACCAGTAGCGCCAGCTATATATACTGATCCTGTATACTCCCAAATTGCTTACAAATTTATTATCATGTTCTCTTCCTACTATATTGTATACGTGTAATAAGTAAAGTTTGGTTATTTGCTTTTATTTCTGTTGTTGCAATTTTAATGGTCAGCGTTGTAAAATACCGTTTATTTAGATGAATGACACAAACACACTAGAATTTTTTAAATAGGTTTTTGACGGTACTTACAGGTGTTGTTGCATCAACATTTTCTCCTCTATCAAGTAAATTTCGTATAACTTCAACAAAACCATGGGCTGCTGCTGTATGAATTGCTTTCGTTCCAGTCTTGGGTGAAAAAACAACAACAAAAAGATGAATTAATTTTAATTATATTTGTGTAACAAGAGAGTGTAAGGTATCTCTTATTATTTAAAGATTGATACTTAGAAAAAAGACTTAGTTAATAAAAATAAAATATTCAAACTCTCATAAAAATGAAAGAGAGAGAAAAAACCCCTTATTTTGATAAGGACATAAAATCAAACTGTAAGTTTAAAAGAAGTAAAAATTACATAATCTAAGAACCTACCTGTACAGTAGTTTTATATTTATTCTGATATTTAGGCATTCAAAATATGACTCTATTCAATGAATCTTTAAATGATCCTTTCTCTTTCTAAAGTTTTTTTACGTTATAGTTTTTCATAATTTTTTTTAATTTAAATTCTTTTGATTTACGTACATTATATGTTTTCACCTAGTGTTAAAAAAAATTAAATTCTTAGCTTTTCGATCTCTGAATATAACTTAGTTTTTTAAGTGGTAAGACAATTTTTAGAGTTAAAAAGGAATAAGTACAGGAACATACTTAATAAAATTTTTATGAAAAGATTAACAAAGAATGATACTTAAAGAACTTACGAATAAAACAATGTAGGTAAATTTTTCAAACACGAGGAGAAAACTTATTTCCTTAATATTGATTACAGCATAAAATATATGGAATATTGATCATCGCATTGAAAAATTTCATATTTTAAATGCAAAAGGGAAAAAGAAAAAATGAAGCTCGATACTTGGTTATAGATATTTTAAGCTCCTGATATTAGTTATAAAATAAACGAATCAAACTTGTGCGAAATAATATTTTTTCAACGTTCTTTTTTTTAAAAAAGTTATTTCATTAGAAAAATGACATGTTTAAATTTGCATTTTCTTTCTTTTAAATCTATGACAGATTAGATGGCTTCTCATAAAAATGGCTACTTTATTTTGAAAGTGGAGTTAGTTAATCTATTGAAAGAGAGATAATTGATAATGTAAAATATAATCACTCTCTTATTCAAAAAATAAATCATAATTGTTGTTCTGTTACTTCAAGTTTTTTTGTTGGAAGTTGGAATAAAACTTTCGAATAATTTAAAAACGCATACATAGGAGTTTATCTGTAGAAAAAATAAATACAATTGTTTTTACTTTCCACTACTAAATATTTTCTGATATTTTCCTTTTGTGAATTGTTTAATTAAATGATTTAATATAATACTTTGAATTTAGAAATTAATAGAGTATTCGTCTATAATTTCAAATAAATATTTTGATTAATACCCCTAAAATGATTTTTATTAAAATTGTTTTCTTTTTCAATAAACCTTTTATGAAACGTTTCAGGGAATTTATCAGCAGTTTCACAAGGTTGGGATAAAATATTTTCTGTAGGATAAATTTTTTGTTTATAAGATTTTGAATTTTTTTTCAGTAATGCAAAACATACTGCAGTGGTCTTACCTTGTTTGACATGTGAAGAGGAACACCCTTTTTTAGGAAGACTAATGCTGTTTCTTGATGACCTGATTCTGAAGCGATGTGCATGAGTGTTCTACCATCCTGATAAAATTAGGAAATATATTGGTAAGTTGTTGCATGTATGCATTTCAGTATATAGTTTGAATGTATACACACGAGAGTAAAATTTTGTGAAAAGAAGTTGTAAATCAAAAAAATGTTTGAAGAAACTATTATAAATAAAAGAAAAAAAATGACACGAAAGCGAGAGTTGTTCAATAAAAATAGATAATCGCTTAGAAAATTGAATATTTTTTGGAGCAATAAATTGATGTTTTTTCTATTTTCACAATATTTGATAAAAATCTTTAATTTGAGATGCTTTTCTGTATTGGTAAGGTTGAGATTACTGTTGTAAGAATATTGTTAGAAACAAAATCTAAGAATCGGGTAACAAATATTTATGCAACGTAATTCTAGGAATTGTCGAATGTTTTACAGATGTGGTGAGGCTAGAATATTGAACACTTTGTCATAAGTTTATTTAGAAAAAGTGCAAAAAAAAAAAAAAGCATTGTTGGTGGAATATGTACATGTTGATCCTAACACATAGCTGTACATGTAATCCAAAGAACGCTTTATAAACATGTTAATATGGAATAAAGGATACATTGAAGTGTACGATCGAGTTGTCAACGTGTTTGAGCATGCTGTCTGATAACGACACTATCTATGATCTATCGAGCTTTCGAAGCAATTTTTCCCATTCTCTTTTTGGTGAACGTAGGAAGAATATACACACCGAAAGTCAAGGTATTTTAATATGAAGATGTTTGATTTCTGAGCTGCCTTTCTATGAAAACCCAATTGTGCCCTAACAGATTAAGATCTGCCGAGTTAGGAGGCCAGGGTATTAATTGGAATTCATCTTTATATTCCTCGAACCTTCTAACACAATTTCAGCATTTTGAAATGGGACGCTGTTCAGTTGGGAAAACAGACGCCATATAAGGATCCAATTGATTCGCGATTATGTTCAGATAGTCAACTTTTTTCACGGTCTCTTCTACAAGAACTAAGAGTCCCAGAGTCACCCATGAGGACGTTCTCCAAAGCATAATACCGCCATCACCAGCCTGTGTACATAGAGGAAGCAATTGTTCGACTGTGGAAGAAGGCGCAATTTGACACAATCATCGATGTGATGAATGAGAAATAGTGATTCATCTAACCAGGAAACCTTTTCCACTTATTTATGGTTAAGTCTCAATGTTTCTAACCTTGTTCTAGGCGTAGTTGGCAAAGACGCTTTGTCAACAGAGGCCCATGAGTTTGTCTTGTGAACAGTTTTACTTCTTTTACAACATTTTTTATATACTTCTCTCTTACATTCTCGTTATTGCAACATACTATAAGCATCATCTGGTGGATTCTTGTAATTTGCATATTATTCTTGAAGATATGTATGACAATTCTGCATGGGAAATTTTGACCCTAGAGTTCGATTTCCGGGTGATTTTAAATTATCCTTAATTTATGAACATGAGTATATATATACTCTATAGTTTAGATTTTGAAGATCTTTTTAACTCTATTAATATTGATGATATGATTAATATACTAGTAAAATTACATAAAGATAATTTATTTAAAAATGTTTATTATGGTACATTTGGTTCTCTACTTAGGTTTGTACAAAAAGAGAACTATATATATTATAATGTTAACTATTACTAACAGATTAAAAAGATTTTCCACAAGGCGGCCCACCTAGAAACTGTCTTGTCAATTTGTATTTACATTATTTTGAAAATAGTTTCATTGATAATTCTGAATATTACATTTTTCATTATATAGATGATGTTATCATTTTGGGCAAGCAAGACATTTTTAAACCTAACACTAATTTTTATCCACAATATCTTAATTTAATACAGATAGATAGTAACAACTATGAAGCAAATTTTCTTGATATAGAAATTAAATTAAAAGATAATGTATAGTTACTAAATATATATATATGATAAAAGAGAAGAATTTAAATTCAATATTATAAAAGTACCTCACTGGGAGAGTAATGTATATATTTCTATATTCAGAAATATTGTTATTAATTATATACAATACAATACATTTCTAGTTTCAAAAAAATCAGAAAAAACATAAAAACTGTAAACATTTTAATAAATACTGCTTAATTCAAAAATACCAATTAATATTATTAATAGTTATTTGAATAATGAAATTCTAAATAGTAAGGATTAAAACTCTCTAGATTATTAATAGTTTATTACAATAAATTTATCGTTTTTCCTACATGTAATCACCTCTATATTAAAATATTAGATAAAATTACTTATTATTACTTTTTAAATTCATATATAATCCTAGTGTCCTTAAAGAAATGGTAGTATGTAAACACTTTTTAATTTTTTATTTCTATTCTTTTCATACTTTTGCTAAGTGCTACTACTCAGCCATTCTCATGCTTCGAATTTGTATTTGGGCCCAGAATCAGGCAATAACGTGTTTATTGTACTCAGATTTAGAACGGGCTTTGACTTTTTGAATGCAATTTTTTGGTAAGTTATTTTTTCTTGTAATGGATTTAGATATTCTATCCATTATTTTCAATAGGTTTTTGCTAAGTATTATTAACATAAAGGGGGAAGGTTGACTGGCCACAAAACATGTTCAACCCCACTTTTATATAAATTATTTTATATATAAGAGCTGTCCTAAGTCAGCAATGTTTATAATACTGTAGTATCCATATTTTTATGTTTTATTGTATTTTAATTTCTCATATATCCTTCCTAAATTCTTATGTCTGGTTATCTTGCAATTTCTATTTTTTACAGTTTTGACTATTGGATATACATCTCTCTTTAGTTGAGAATTTTGACTATATATTCTCGCATATTATATGTGGCTGCATAACGCCTATATATGTTAAAATTATGACAAATGGATTTCAGGTTTTTTATAGATTTTGCTATTACATATATATATATATATATATATATATATATATATATGCAGCCACATAATATGCGAGAATATATAGTAAAAATTCTCAACTAAAGAGAGATGTATATCCAATAGTCAAAACTGTATATATATATATATATATATATATATATATATATATATATTATATAATAATAATACAGGGTGCGGGAAAAAACTTGGACAAATTTCTTACTTCCTAGAATAGTTAACAAATTTCCTTTTAATTTGTGTTTTCATGTTTCTTTATATCTAACACTTTAAATAATAAAATATTTTTAAATATATTTCTTAGTTTTTACTTTGATTTATGTGTTTTTGATAATGTCGAGCAAAAGATCTGCTATTTTAGAGTTGTTTCAGGAAGGAAAACGACTGTTCGTTTGCTGAATGTACCTCAGCAAACAGCGTTTGAGGCAATTTGACATTTCAAAGAGCTTGGCAATGATGATCGACGTCCAGGAAGTGGGCGAAAACGTACAGTAAACTCTTCAAGGAATCGTAAGGCCATCGAAGAGCGAGTCCAGAGAAATCTGAGGGTTTCCATGAGACAGATCACTCGTGACATGGGAATAAGTGACAGATCGGTGAGGCGAATAGCAACAACGGAGCTTGGACTGAAACCTTGCAAGTTGCGAAAAGTTCAGCTTCTCACTGAAAAAACAAACAAACGCGTACGGCTCCGAAGATGCCGAAAACTTCAAGTCAGGGCTGGGAGAGATTCCTTTTCACTGATGAGAAGCTCTTTACGTTTCAACAAGTTCATAACTCCCAAAACGATAGAATCTGGTGTGTGGACGCTCCAAGCACTTTGGAAATTGTTGAACATCGCCAATATCCAAAGTCGGTCATGGTCTGAAGCGACAAATGGCAAAACACCTTTGGTTTTCGTGGAAGAGGGCGTTAAAATCAATCAAAAAGTGTACCAGAGGGACATTAATGAAGCTGTTGTACGTTTGTGGGACCAAAAGCATTTCGTAAATGCAAATTGGAAGCTTCAACAAGACTCTGCACCAGTTTGCAAGACCGAAAAGACACAAGAGTAGTGCAAGGCGAATTTTCCAGACATGATATCATCTGAAAAATGACCACCCTACACCCTATTCGCTTGCTCTCAATCCCATGGATTACAGTGTATGGCCCATTTTAGAGTCCAGGGCCTGTACTAAAGCACACAAAACTTTGGACTCTCTAAAGCAGTGCTCCCCAACCTTTTTATCGCTGCGGACCGGTCAACGTTTGATAATTTTACCGCGGCCCCTTGAGGGTGGGACACATTGATTGTTTATATTTTAGATAGTTTTGATTTAACAATTTTAGTTTAATTGCATTTAAATATGTCTTCAGAATAAAAAATATAGTTACACCAAAAATGAATAAAAGTGATTTAACTTGGAATATAAAGTAATTTCTGTGGAAAGTTGTGCAAATCTCAGAGAAATGCACCACTTTAAATAAAATGGCAATAGTTTAACGTTCTTTAGGCGGCCCGGCACTATTTGATCCACGGACCGGTACCGGTCCAAGGACCGGGGGTTGCGGAACTCTGCTCTAAAGCAATCACTTCTGCGGGAACGGGGTATATTAAAGATAAAAGACTTGATGTCCATTGTTGAAAATTCTTGCAAGTGTTTGTGCCATTGCATTGCTGCAAATGGCGGTCACTTTGAAACCAATTAAATTTATTTATTTGTACGAGTGTACTCCTATTATTATTTATTATATTTTGTTAATTTCTTAATTTTTTTTAAAGTTATATAAAAAATTGTTTGTCCGGATTTTTTTTTGCCGCATCCTGTATATATACAATAATATAATTTTGCTGGCCTAATTCAGCAAAAGCTTTAGAAATCCTAATAGGCCCAATTAGTCCATTTTAGTCCAAAGACCCTTTTGGTATCTTCAATTTTAACAGCTGTTTCCTGTTTTGTCTGTTTTTATTCAATTTTAGTACAATATTCTTTTGCATAATTTATTTTCTTGATATGTTTCTTAAAATTCAATTTCCTTCTTTTTTGGCCTTGTAGGAAGTGCAATTTTGTCACTTTTTTATTTTATTTTGTTTTATTATACTATATATATGTATAATGACCGTATTTCTTCATTAATTACTTTTTTTTTGAAAAATAAATTCTCTTTTAAAGCTTAATGAATGTACAGTATCTGTTGAATAAATATTCTAATAAACAGCTATATTAAAAAGAGAAGAAAATCACTTTCTAGTTTTCACATAAGCGAAGATACAGTTTTGTGAGAAAAAACAATTTTATAAATATTTTACCTTTGTCCGTTTAAATATTGAAGCTTTGAATTTATCTGCCAGCATCTCCACAATGGCACTAAAACCCTTTTCAGCAGCTATATGCAGAGGTGTACGGTCTTGATTATCAGTTATATTAGCATTGGCTCGAAACTGGAAAAATACTTTTAAGATTTCTAAGTCTCCATTTACACAAGCGATATGAAGTGGAGTCAATCCTTCATCCTGGAAAAGAATTTGTAAATCGGCTTAAACTATTTGCTTACTATAGTTACCTTTTAGGATTTGATACTTCAGCTTAATGCTTTTATTATGAGTGTTTCTAAGCCTCATTAATCTAATTATTTAATGAGCACGTAATTAGTAAGAACGATTTAATAATATAACAAAATATGAAAATGAATCTTACATTTTGGGCATCCACATTTCCTCCACTATTCAAAAGTAATCTCAGCAGTTCTCCATTTTTTCTTTGAGTGGCTAAGTGCATAGCTGTATTCCCTTCATCCACAGTTTTAAATTTCAGTTGCTCTTTGCTCAGAGCAGTTAATAATTCTCTGCACAAACTGTTATTGTCACTTTCAGCAGCCAAAAATAGAGGTATCTTTCCATCCTATTAAAACAGACAAGCTATTCATTAATCTTGTTATAGCACATTTTTTTTAGTCTTTAAGAAGAATTATTAATATTTTATTGTTGGATATATTTTAAGGAACTACAATTTGACTTAAGCCTATCCCTATCTCGAAATTAGAGAAATCTAGCTCGTAAATCTAATTCTCCAGTGTGGCAAAAATATTCGATTGTTTTTAACACAGCTAAACTTTTTTTATATATTGAAGAGAAAACACTTTAAAGGAAATTTGCTTCGACGTACAAAATAATAATAATAAAAAAATTGAATTAAATTGGTTTAAAAAAAGTTAATGCACTACAAGCATAACTTGGAATTTTCGAGAACTTTTTCAGCTATGAAATATTTTTGTAAGAATGGTTTCATTATTATAACTTAAATAAAAGGAGTAGAATATATTACAGTCATGGCCTTTAGGAGAAAAATCTTTAACTTACGAATAAATGGAAGAGGAAGTAAAAAATGTCCAATAGAATATTGAGTTTGTATCTGAAGTAGTTTTCCTGAATTTATATTTATATTATTTTTCAAAAAATATAATTCGTCATAATAAATATATAAAAATAAGTTAAACTACATAGATAATTTTTCTCCCAAACTATACTTTTATTTTTTAATAATAATGCAATCCCTATTTTTGCTTACTTTTACAAACCGTAATAAAACAAAAATTTTCGAAAAAATATTATCCAATGCCCAACTGCGTATTCTAAGCTTACTTTTTGAATAGAAAAACTATTTTTTGTTAAACAAGTATACATGCATTTAAATAATGGTAACTTTCTTCTCAGTAAATTTTGATTATTTGGGAATGTTTCTTAGAGTCTGGTTTGTTTCCTTAAAAGTACCAAAAAGCGAAAACACATTTAGACATGGAATAAAAATATTTTTCATGCCTTTTAAATGTTTTTAGAAAAGCCCTGATTGTTGAATACTCATAATCATGTTTCACGGTCAATAATGTTGAACTTGAGCCACGGATGCAAGCCCATTCGAGAATTATTGTGCTGAGTAATGGATTGTTCTGAACATTAAATGGAATAGATTCCTCGAAACATCATTTAGTGTGATGTGGAAATTAGGAAAGGGCAGTAATATATTTTAGTCCCTTAAATAGATTTTTGGAACGCACTTTTCATAGGGTTCTTCGAAGAAGTGAAAAACAGAAATATTTGAATAAAAGTTTTTCATTCATATCAAGTGAGCATTAACTATAGCCTTTTCATTGAAAAAAATCCCAATAAAAAATAAATATATCTTTTCTGGTTTACTATTCATATACTTCCTTGTTAATTCAATTCTTCAAAAGCCTAAATACCTTTCAAGAATGAAACACAGGTGTTCCAAAATGATGTTATTTTATTGGACATTAAAGATAACAATTAATCATTTACCAAATAATTGTAGTAATGTGATTCTAAATGGAATTGCCCTGGTGATAGCTCGAGCATTGATAACAAAAGGAAATAATTTTTACAAAGATGGAGAAAAATTATTAGGGTAGAAACTCATATATTTCATAACATTTTCGAAAGTAAGAAAAAGGAATATAATAAAAAAAGTTAAAGAAATCCTCAAAGAAAATTTTAAGAAAACTGGTGAGTAATTAATATCATTAAAAATGAGGCAATATGGCATACTCTTCA
The DNA here is from genome assembly GCA_019973955.1 of Trichonephila inaurata madagascariensis. Lineage (NCBI taxonomy): Eukaryota > Metazoa > Arthropoda > Arachnida > Araneae > Nephilidae > Trichonephila > Trichonephila inaurata. The sequence continues at coordinate 41,906 of BMAV01022115.1, read as the reverse complement.
ATTCGGTGTAAACTATGCATATAATCCTCCCTAGAAATACCTAAGAAAATGGTAAATGAACAATAATATTCATTACTTTAAGGAAAAATACTTAAAAAATAGGACGATGTAATAATACAACCTCAAAATACTCAGAATAGTAAAAAATTCTTTCAAATAGTAAAATGTCACATTTAGCATTCGAAAAATGTGCTTCTTAGCGGTATGAATATCGATGAACACGTATGACAGTGTGTTAAAAAAGATTCTTAAAATGACCTTAATGGTACAAAAGTATTCTTATTTGCTCCATGGAATAGCTGGTTGAATACGAGGATTTCTTTGTATCTTCCTGTACAGAATCTTCCTATACAGAACTTTCAACCAGTATCTCATCTTTCAATAATAGTGGTAACCTGCCACACGTTTTGCCAATAACGTTATCAAGATTTTCTTTTCGAAGAGACCTTCAGATATTTTTGGTCTGTTATTTAGTTAAAATTTCACACTGGCATCGGGAACACAGTGAAAAACCCATTCCCTTATATACGTACCTCTTAAAGTATGAGTCAAAGATGTAGTACATTGTCCAACATTTTAAGAACGGGTTATGTGATCAATAAGCAAATATACAGCAATTTTTGAACTAAATAATACATGCGCAACATTATTTTATATAATAGAAGCAACGAAATTGTTTATATGTATAAATGATATGAACAGTCAATTCGAAAGGCTTAGAAAATAACAATGTATCTCAAGTAAAAGAGACGAAATTGAAATATATTTATAAATAGTAAATGGAAAACAAATTGTGAACTGAAGTAAAACAAAGAAAGTGCAATACACGCATAAAAAATGCTCATTCTAAAAGTTTAGAATTTTTTTTATCATCACGAAAATATGTATATGGAAACATACTACATTTATTATTTCATGAATTTTCCATTCTGTCTGATCACCTAAAATTCAGGATTTTCCATTGAAAGTACCAGCTTTAGTAACGCTTGTAGATAATTTTCACATTCTGCTCATTATATAGTTTCCTTCAAATAATTAAGAGGGTGTTAGTATTTAGTTCATTATCATTCGTTGCCGACAGTAGCTCTTATCAAAAAGTTTAAGGAGGTAGGTTCACGAATTTCGACCCTCAAACACACTTTTCACTTTTCCCATTTTTATAAAATATGCATTTTTACGCTTCTAATGGTGCAAAAATTATCATTCTACGTGCAGTAAAAGTATTTTTAATAATTTTTTGAAAATGTTTTACGACCTGTCAGAGTCCACCTACCACGCCCACTAAAATCCATTTTTCTCAAAACTAAGAATTTTGCAATATAAGGAACATTTGTTCTTAAGCTAATACATTTAACAGCTTATAAATTTGCATAATTAATAATTACACTCTAATACATACTTTATCAAGGTATTTTTGAAAAAGATGTTCTGACTTAATTTATAGCATTAAACATCATAAAATTTCACTAATTTGAAAAAAACCAGATTTGTGCAAAAAATATTTTTTTAAAAAAATAACTATAGATATCCTATCCATAAAAACTCTGATTGAAGTATGTATTATAGTTCAAAGAAAGTATTCAGTAAGAAAATTGGAGATTGTTATTCTCTCTCAATAGAATGTTTATAAATATTCCTTAAAAATACTTATTTTTAAAATTACTGAGATCAGATCCCGTCTAACTTTTTCGTGTTTTCTTAAAAAATATACACAGCAGAACCTGTTTTTGTGCGGTCCTTTTTTAAGCGATTTTATTTTTGTGCGATCTTTTTTCATGTGGTATATGAATTTCAACGACTTTGACGCCACTGTAATACACCAGGTGCGTAACAGAGAATGTTCGAGCCCCCCCTGCAAAGTCAAGTTTTGCCTTTAATATTTTATAAATTAGGTAAATACGTACAGTACGTCAGTCATGCCTTGGGCCCTAAGAGTGCCGGGGTTGAGGGGGTGTACGTTATGTAATGTACATAATGTTATGTACATATGTATATACGTACTGCACAATGTACATATATACACTTCAAGACGGTCTCTTCATTTGTTATAAACAGTCTCCCGACAATGCACGTTCAGTTGCTTTCTCTCAACGCTCTGAACGCCCACGCTTTATTGAAGATGAAACTTTAAATGACTGGGGCATTATCAATAATTTAATAGATTATGTAGATGGACAAGAAGCACCAGATTCTTTGAGAGCGGATAAAATATATGCAGGGATACATCTTTCCAACAAATTGGAAAAGCGTTTTCTTAAAATAGATACCAATCCCGAAAGGAGTATGAAATTTCAAAAAGAGCTTCGATCACGCATGTCTGGTTATCGTGGCAGTTACAAGTAACTGATCAACCGATCTTCGTCACAAAAATTTATCTTTTACTTTACGGTGTCAATTAATAAACCAATTTAAATTGCATCTTCAAGTGACGAAAGCGATTTTGAACTAATTCATTACAAACAAATGAACACTTTCGATTACGATGAATACCAGTGAATTTTGTATGTGCGTTTTGTGAAAACCTCTCCATGTATACAATGCGAAGCTAAATGTTTTTAAAATGTTTTCGTCTTTATAATTCAATTATTTATTTTGTCATGGAAGTACTTTCTCATAAATTTCGTAAACGATTGGCGTATTTTCTAAGTGCGACTTTTTTCATGCGGTCCCTCTCCACCGCATTAAAAACAATTCTGTAGTATTTCGACGAATTTGTTTGTTATATGTAAGAATTTATGAATTTTTCGAATATTCTTTGTGCGGTCTTCTTATGCGGTCCCTTTGGTGTGGTGAGGTAGTTAGGAGATGGGGGGATGCCAGCTCAGGTGTTGTCCACGTCACCTGATCATGGTTCAAAATTACGTGGTCCATCTCCAAAAGCCCTCGTGTAGCTAAACTGTGCGACGTTAATATTCACTCACTCATGCGGTCCCTATCTGCCACACAAAAACAGGTTCTACTGTATGTTATATAAATATATTTCGTTAGTTGTTTTTATATTTCTCCGATTCAAGATATCTGGCTCTTTCAGTTAAAGCAACATAGAGGAGAAACTTATATACGAGTATTTGCTTACCAAGACATTGTTGTTTCTCAAAGTATTAAACATCAAAATCTTAAATTTCTGTTGTAATATTTTGGAAAATTGAATCAGTTAAATTTTTACTGTAAATTTACTATATTGTTATGCTTCACTATATATATTGATGGCTACCAAACAAATACTAAACAACGTGGCGTCTTTAAATTTGAAACATATGCTTCATAGATTACGTACTTTCTAATACAGTGATATTTTTTCAAACAACTACCGCTATCTCTTTGTCAGGCGGGGTACTTATGAGACCACCCTCGTAGCTTAGGGCAGCGTGTAAGGTGAGTACAGTCCATAGGTTCCTGAAGATTACAGAGGGTACAGCAGGGGTCAATAAGTACTTTTCTGTGATGTAAATACCAAGAAAGACGGAATTCTTCAAAATATTTCATTCTAGGCCAGTCGGAAATATTTTGATATTTTCCCACCAGAATTTCTGGGAGTATCTATATCTAATAATTCTATTAAAAATTCATCTAATAACTGACTTTAACATTGTGAAAAGGTACTTCATCATTAGCAGTTTGAATAATTGCTGCACCTTTTTTAACCAACAAGTGAATTTTTTCATTTCCCTCTACCTCGCAGTGGGCTGGGATCCACTGAAGGTAAATAGTATTATATTTGTCAGAGAGAGACTTCACGAGAGATTGGCAATACCTAATGGTTACCAAATATGGGGTTTTAGTATAGTTAATTGCCTGCGAGGCGGCCTTCCAATCTATCTTTAGAGGGCTAATTTTAGATCGTGAACTAGATGAGACCCTGGACTATTTTAAAACTAACAAATCGCCAGGTATTCATCATATTTACATCCTGAGTTCCTATAATATCTGGGCCCTACACGCTAAGAAGCTTTTGGCGAAATTTAAAATATTATTTCTCAACATTGTATAGATATTTTTATTTTCACACTCTCTTGTCAAGAAGGAGGTACAAATTTCTCTAAAACGTTTTTTTTATGAATGTTATTGTTGAACTGCTGTATACTTTATAAGCGTTTTAGAGAGACAGAGGGAGAGAGAGAGAGAATTTTCCGTAACATCAACCAGTCTCGTATGCAAACCTTTTGATAACCAACTCGATTTTCTAAACTTAAGTATACTTACAGGAATCATTAAAATAGTGATTTATTACTGAATGACCCATTTTACATCATTCTGTATCTGAGGCTTTTAACACTTCGAAGCCGGATGCATAATTAATGTATCAAAAATTTAATTGAAAGTTTATTTAAAGGAGTGAATGACTACGTTTATTCAAATCACTTTGTTGGTATTCTTAAGAGCTAAATAATTTTAAATTTAAAATAAAGTTGGGTGGAATCCTTGAAAACAGTCAAATGACCTTTTTAAATTTGCTTTTTGAATATCTTCCTTTAATCATATAATAACGCTGCTTACATGTATATATAATGTACAGCACATATGTTAAACCTTTTGAAATCTGATGAAATAAGAATTTTTTTGAAGGCAGCACTAGATCCATTGTCATCATTTATTTTTGTTTATTTTTTCTTGTCACACGTTTACTCCTCGTTTGTGATAGTCTTACAGACTATTAGTAAAGTGTCATTCAGATATTCATATAACCTCAGAGGAAAAAAATTCATCAAATTTCATGAATACAACTTTGTTAACTGTTTAGTTTCAATGGTATTGTTAAACCTGTTCATTGCATGCAACATACAAAAAGCTATTTAATGACTTGAATTAAAATTAATATCAAAGTTGAGAGATATAAAACAAGGTAGAAATCTTACAAAGGGACATAAAGAAAATTTGAATCTCATTTTTTTTCAACCATTTTATTTTATTTTTGTATATTGTTCTGGATTAAGCTTAGCAATTTAAAGAAAATTAGCGAAAATGTTAATGAGGTAGGGTTTTTTAGCGACTTCTTGCTTTGAATTGTATTCTGTAAATGTATTTGAGTTACTAGCACTCAAATAATTTGTATTGAATATACGTTGCCGTAAAATTAAGCGATGATGTGTTAGCATTACTTGTCATTGGTATATCTGACGAATGACCAGGATGATGTCTGAACAGGCATATCTAATTTCTATAGTAAGTTTTTCTAGTTTTTATAATACTCTCTTGTTGTTAGGAATCATAAGCAACGAATTCTATTATTTCACACAAAACCGTAATTTTTACTGTGTCATTTACAATTATTTTTTTATTCTGTTTTATCAATTCTATTTCTTCTAGTAAACTCACGTTCATTTTCCTTAGTTCATGAAAATGGATTAAGAAATTAAGTGAACTACATCTATTATAAAATTATATGGCTATTCTCAAAAGTAATTAAGAGGTTAAACAGTATAAATTAAGAAATATTTTATATTTCATGTGAAAGTGTGTAATGAAAACTTAGAAATCATATTTATTTTTTTATAATATTTAGATATTGTCATTGATTATCTAATTGATGCATATTTAGATTTAGTCACTGATTTGCGAATGTAATTGGATGAAACTTGTGTATTTATCTGAATCTTTTTTATTTTTAATTCATTACTTGTTCTATAAAGAAGATGTTTATTGTCGTTGCTTCTCTCAAGTTTAGAGTTTGTATATTGCTGATAAAATAAAGAGAAATATATTTAGTTTTTAACATACCTCATAAGATTTGTTAATTTCTATTCTGGACAGTTTATAATTAATCTAAGATGACCGGATCTACCGGATTTTTTAAGGTCTTTAATGAAAGCCAGTTCTTGTTGTAACAATTGAGTTATTGTGGCGTCTACGACAAAAATTATATCAAAAAATATATTAGCTTATAAAAATGAAACCATGCCTAGATTTTGGATCGAAAATAAGGTTTAACAAGCATATATAACAAAAGAAATATTACATCAAAAAGTTTTTATTTTCATAAAAGAGGAAATGTATGTCGTAATAAATATTAAAATGTTTAGAAGGCATAAATAGTTACAAAATACTTTATTTACTTTATCTTTAATGAGTCTCATATCCTTCCCTCCACTTCGCAGCAACATACTCAAGGTGGCTGAAGCAGAACTTCGTCCCTTGTGACATAGGATGTGAATGGGTAACTGATTTTTTGGCTGAAAGAAAGAATGAAGTGTCAGTTTTACTGGAGTAATATGCAAACTTTAATGTACTGAAAGAAAAGTTTTGAACACATTTTTAGCTTACATTTTAAATAAGAATAAGAATGACAACATGGTACAAAAAATAGCTTTTGGTATATTTTGGAAGTAGTTATACAATCCTCAGTTTTGCTCAATGTAGTTATATAATACAAATATTTTAGTTATACAATTATCAGATTTCCACTTCTTGTTTTGGTTTTCTACATTTTACCAATAGTTTATTCCATTTGTCTGACTAACATTGCATACAGCTTTTTATTACAGACTATGGTGCAAGAGTAGAAAATCATTCTAGAAGTTGGTTCCTAAAGCCAAATTTTAATATTTTAAAGAACTTTTCAAAATTTACTTTTAGCTGATAGAAAAATAAGGGAATATAAAAAAAAAATTAAGTCGATTCCTACTTAGGTCAACAAAGAAAAATTTTATTTTAGTTTCTTTTAATTAAATAAATACAATTAATATAAATATGTATATACATATGACATAATGACAGTATTAAGTGGAAAAAAGGTTTTCTTCCACATGTTTTATTTCCATTTTGTTCCCTCCTTGACTCAGACTAGAACCCAGAATATGAAAAAAGAATCTTAAAAAGAAATTTTTTCCAATGATCTACACGTTTCGCCACTGACAGTATTTATTCCTAAATTTATATATATCCTGCTAAATATCTTATATAAGAGAATTTTTTCTCCCACATAAAATAAAATTAATTAATTAAATTTAATTAATGAATTTATACTTGAAAAAACTTTAACATCATGTCCTCCACTACAAGTATAAAAAATGTATTTGAACTTGAGTGGATGAATAAAAAGTATTTTATTAACGATTAAAAATTTATGAACAAGATATATAAATATAAATAGGGAGAGTGTGAACTAATAGTAAAAACTGAATAAATATAGGATATATTTTCATTGAAATATGTTTTGCTTTGTATTGCTGGTTCATGAAAGGAGTAAATATAAATCACGGTATGTTTTTTGCTTATTTTCCTCAATGACGGTTTTTAGTTTGAGTTTAGGATAACTTTGTAATAAGTTGAGGTATAGTTTTATCATTATTATATACTAAGAATAAGAACTCAGAAGAAATACATTTAAATAATATTGTTGATGAAAATTATGTAAAAAAGTGTATTTTTAAAATATTTCTGTGAAACTAAAAAATCTTATAAATTCATTCATATTTAGGATATTTTTTGCTTGGATTTCATCACGCTGGAAAATATTTTATTTTATTTTCTTAATAGTTGTATAATTCTTTTTATCTTTCACTAAGAAAAAAAGTCTTACATTCATTTTTGTAGTTTTGTTGAATCGCACGGCATTAAGTTGTTTAATTTTCAATGACATTCGTCATAACTTTTTCTGTTATATTTTAATCTTTCCTTCTTTATTTTTGAATACAGTACAATCACCAGTAAAAGGATAATTTAAAATCTGAAGAAAGATTATTATGGGGCTAAACTACCTCTCTCTCTTCAGAATTGGAGATAATAACATGGAATTCTTAGGTTTAATGATAGAGAGTCTAGAGATAAAAACTATTTCAAACTTTGAGTAGCATTAGTTGCATTGATTACAAAGTTATTCTTGTAAATTACAAGGAAAAAAATCCCTTTTTTCATTTTAAATAGAGTTTCCAAATCTTATTTTAAAGCATAAAAGTAATGTTATCTCAAAATTACAGGATTTTTTTTTACAAGAAAGTTATCTTCTCGTCAAATAAAATATTTTTTTCTATATTATTTTAACATTATGGTAACCATTTTTACCCCAAAACGAGCTATTATATGGGCTATTTTAATATTTGTATCATCTTCAGACAAATTTTATGGACACAGTTTTTTTAATCTTCAATTGCACAAATTTTTAATTATTTAAAAACTAGAATAGGATTAAAGTTAACTTTCTAAGTACATTTTGTCTGAAGTGGTTGTTTTAAGCGTAACATTGAAATACAAAGTATTCCGTAGCATAATCGATATCCAGGTCCAATAGTTACTTTGCGTTTTTTCATCCTTATTTATTTATTCCTAATATCATAGTATATTATACTCCAAGTAATTATAAACATTTCTTTTTATTTTCTTACATCCATTAGATCTATTCAGAGTAATTTTGTTCAAATAGTTGATAGTAATTTCTATTTTTTATTTCAAATGTATCCTTTACATCTAAATATAATTTAAAATAGCAAATATAAGTATATATTCGAATTAATTTCTCAAATTTCTAAGTTTAACAATGGTATCAGTATAAATTTATACTATATTTTAACTATATAATATTAGTATGTATATACTTTAATATTTCTATTTATTTCAATGTTTTAAATGTTTAGAGTACATGTGCCTTTTTTTAAATATTTTACTGGTTGATTCCTTCTCGAATAATCTTTTGCAGCTCAGAGAAAGAAACGGGCTGATAAAAAGATTGTTTTATAATTTTCTTTCTTTTCTTTTCACCGATTTTATAATAATGGGAAAACTTAAGCTCTAGTCATTGTAATATTAGTTGCATATTATCTCATTTAGCTGAATATTGTTGAACTTTTATCAACTTATTTTCTTTCTGCCAAATACGTATATGCTGTAGTTTTTTCAAACGGGCAAAGAATCATTTAGGGCGATAAAAGTAAAATCACAAAAATGTATTAACGATGCTTACATAAAACAATAGTTAACAACTTGATTTCAGAACATGAACAATTAAAGTTTTAAGCCTCTGAAGAGGAGATTAGTTCTATTAATAAAACATATTTTAAAAAATTATGAGATATTTAAAATTTTTGACGAAGTTCTAGGCACTGATTTGTAAAGAAAAATCTTAAGCTATTTAATAAAGGTTATTTATGTTAAATAAAATCTTGACACCAAAATTTTCTTGATGTACTTAAAGCCTTTCAGTTTGACTTGAGAGATAATACAAAAGGTCATTCACAACCTATGGAAACGACTTTGTAATTCATTTTCTCCTTTGTATTTTGAGATGAAACTTTGGCAACTTAAGAATAATCATGTGCTAAGGTTTATTTTGATTGGAATGTAAAATAAGAGATTTATTTTAAGAATGGCATCTAAAAGTGGACATAAGGCTAGAAGGTTACGCAGTTACACTTTCTAAGGAGTAATATTCGTATTAACAATTTAAAATGGGGTGTAAAAATCTTCGTTATAGCATTTCAATCAAAGCCATTTATAATATATTAAATTTGAAAGAGAAAAAGCGTCTAGCACAAAGTAAAAATTAAAACATGATCACGAAGCTTCATCCTAACACTGTTCAAAAGCAGGCAGCTATCAAGAAAGTGAAGTCTTGATCCTAAAAGAAAATCCGCCGACTCAAAGATTCATTGCATCGAAACTAGGAATGTCTTCCGGAACTATAAAATAATTCATAAGGATTTAAACTTAAAACAGATACTTAAGGTATCCGACTACGTTCGGAACCGTGATTTTAAAAAAGCGCATAAATGGATAATTTTCATGATATTTAGTGTCACTTAGATTAGAATACATGTATAAAATTGTTTTAAGGACATTTTGACAAAAAATTATTTAAATACAATATTTCGGCAAAAAATTAACTTAGAATAATTTTTTTCCAAATGTTCTCCTTTTGTGAAGAATATTTCTATTATACTAATATTTTGCCTGTATATAGCTCAGACCTCTGTACAGAGGCTCAACTAGAATTTTTGAAATATATAACTTAGAAATGGGTTTATCCATATTTTACGACAACAGAGGGGAACAATTTTAAGAAAAAAATGCCAATAATTATTTAAATTGGTGGTAACTCTGAAAATAATGTGAATTTTTCAAAAATTCTAGTTGAGCCTCTGTAGAGAGGTCTGAGCTATATACAGGCAAAATATTATTATAATAGAAGCATTTTTCACAAAAGGAGAACATTTGGAAAAAAGATTATTCTAAGTTAATTTTTTGCCAAAATATTGTATTTAAATAATTTTTTTTGTCAAAATGTGTCCTTACAACAACTTTATACATGTATTCTAATCTAAGTGACACTAAATGTCATGGCAATTGTCTATTTATGCGCTTTTTTAATATCACGGTTCCGAACGTAGTCGGATACCTTAAACCTAAAGTTCGTCTCCTTTTTTAAAACATATTGCTGAAAGAAAAGCAAATTGTATAAAAATATGTAAAAAAACATCTAGCTGCTGAAAAATGGAAATTTGTGGTAACACTCGCTAAGATATGGGTATATTTAAGTGACTGTAGTAAATAAGGATCAATTGTTTGTTGCTCAACTGACGAAAATGAATTTATGAAATGGCTTCGCCAGTGTGCAGTTAAGTTCTCTAAGAGATTCTTAATAGTTGCAGAATATTCTAATATTGGCAAATTAAAAATAAAAAAAGTCTCAAGTAAAATTAAAATTAATTCACTTTACTATCAGCAGAATATTTTAGAACCAATTTTTGAAGAAGAAATTCCAACCTTTTATGGAAAAAACATTGATAAGGTTGAGCTTCATATGGACAAAGCCACTAAGTCACACATGTAAGTCAACTGCACTTATTTAGCAAAGGAAGAAACAGAAACACGAATAAAGTGTATCCCATTTGATGAAATACATGTAAAATCACCCTAAGCTTCTACAATAGACTTTTGTGCTTCCGGTTTATTAAAAGGAGCATTAGAAAAATGGCATCCAAAAACACTGAATGGACTTTGGAAAAGAGCTCAAGAAGATTGGAATAAAATCTGCACGACACTACTAAGGAAAAGTTTACTTTCATGGAAAATTCGAGTTAGAGCTATCAGTCAGCAAATTTTCACAAAAAACACGGTATTTATAGATAAAAATTAACTATCAAAATCGTTTCCATATTGTGTGAACGACCTTCGGTGAAAACCTTTAAGCCTTTCTCTGCAAACCTAGTCGCTCGTATATTTTATTTTTATCTCACGAATGATGTTAAAGTTACCAAAGGCCTTAATGCTTCTGTCAGTGTATTGAATGTAGTACTAGTAATAATGATTATAATAATACTCCAAACTCTAGTATATATTACATTTATATATACTAGACATATCTAGTTTGTATTACAGTATTACCTCTTGCTTAGCAAAAACGGTTACATTTCTATTTTATTGAGGTTAAAATAATGCTTATAATGTATTCAGACAGACTATAAACCTTTAAATACTATCACACACACACACACACACACACACACACACACACACACACACACACACACACACACACACACACACACACACACACACACACACACACACACACACACACACACACACACACACACACACACACACACACACACACACACACACACACACACACACACACACACACACACACACACACACACACACACACACACTATACACAATTCAATGCACCCATAAACTAACTTTGGAATGCTCTAAGCAGAATTTAGAAACAATATCCATATTTACACTTTCACTTTTTTGAAAAAAATATTTAAATTTAATTTTTAAAAATTTATTTTCTAAATACCACATACTGCTGATTTCTTTGAGGAATATTTATGAACAATTATCTTTAAATGCTACCCTCTAGTTTTCGTTTTTTTTATTTTTGAGAAAATTGTAACTACTTGTGCTTAGAGAAAATTGTAAAATACTTTTTGTTAATTTTGTTGACTAAATTTAATAATAATTTTAATAATTATAAATATATTACATACTTTCAAATAAGTAAGTTACTTTTTTTGTACTATACAATTATAGGGATTTATATTTATAGAAATTGATATTAGTACAAATCTAACTGTTTTTTATTCTTATTTCAGCCCAGAAATATAAGCAAATAAAAGGGAAGGTTGGCACCTTGAAAATATATTTGACCCTGCAATCTTAGCCCTAAACCTAAGAGTTAGTTATATTGTATTACTATGTGGATAGTTTAATTTGTTCTGTACAGTATAGCTATTTTCTTATCTATTATTTAACATTATATTAGAATTATGGCAATGTAATATATTACTAATTTATGTAATTTAAATGCACACAAAAATATTTATTAATAAAATAATGTAATCTTTTTGTGATAAATATGCTAAATTGTTTTGAATAAATGTTTAATTTTTATTAACTATATTATTTTAACATTGTTGCATGGAAGTTAGGATAATATATTAAGTGTCATAAATATATTATGAAATTAAAGTACGTAGTAATAACCAGCAATGAAAATAATAATAAATGTAGCACTAATAAATCAAATAATTTAGAAATAATTTTTTGAAAATATCGTGGAAATCCTGAAGAAAATGGAGCATCAATATCCCTCAGTAAATTGTTATATATATATATATATATATAGTCCATTTTCTTTTTTCTAATAAAATACTTTCTTAACATTCTTTTTGACATCCGCAATATTTATTTTAGAACTTATTCTATTTTAGAAATAATGGGAAATAATGAAGCAACTCGTGGTTATTTCTTTGGATAAAATATTTAAATTTTGAATGGTGCCCTTATTTTCTCAAAATAGTATTGTTTTAGATAAACGTTTGTTTTCAATAAATACTTTTGAAAACACTTATAGGGGTATAGATAATATACGTTTATACCCTTTTTCTTTATTGTCTTCATAAGCATACATATATAAAAAAAGAAGAAATTTATATTTTCAAAATCAGGGTCACATTTAATATTTCAGAAAATCATAGATGCACGTTAAAAAAAAGTTAAATTGAAAACTTCGAAAAGGAAGTGAAAAAAAGTTTTTTTTTCATTTAAAGCTAGTTTTTACAAGCCCTAAACTGAAAAAGAAACCATAAAAAACCTAAATATTGTTACAATCACCCAACTACGTGGATTAGTCCTGAAATACCATTTGGAAGCTACATCCGAAACAACCAAATTTTCAAAACATTCCATTTATTTTCTGATGCGCTTGTTCCTGTACGCCATTGCGTGCTACCGATCAACGATGAGGCAGAGGCACGCTCCTCATATGCCATGGGAGGAATTTTAAGGCCTCATTTATGAAAATTCTGCGCAATAAATTAGGCTATTAAATTTGAGCATTGTTTTCTGATGAGTGTTAATATGCCTAGCTAGTGTCATATTAAGCGCGACGAAGCAGGAACCGGAGTTTCCTAAAGCTTAGAACCTTCCTTGATATATAATCCATTATTTTTTTTATTCTGATACGTAGAATTAGGTCAGTACTAAATTAGAAAAAAATAAATGAGACAGAGAATGGGAGAAAGAGAATTAGTTCATGTTTTATTGCACTTGTGTTGCTGTTTTGATTAACTCTAATGATTTGTTCGCTCATGAATTTATTTTAATTATTAATCCATCTTGTTTCAAGAATGGGATATATATAGCTGCTTGTAATAAGAAAGCAATGAAATTATATACATTCTGAAAAAAAAATACTTCGCTTTCTAGAAGTTTATTTCGTTAATTGGTGAAACAAAAGAAAATGAGATAAAGTTAGAAATAGAAATGTTTTTCTAAAAAAAGAAACCTATTAATTTGAAAGTGGAATATGTTTATATCAGATGAGGTTGGAATGAATTTTTAAATAAGGAACTACTAATTTGGGTATTAGGAGTATTTTAAGTAAATCTAATATCATTGCATGAAAGTAAAAAATAATTCAGTGCAGTTGAAGCAGCTCAAATTTCTTTATGTAGTAGAGATAGATTAAAAAAACCCCTCTTTTATAATTAAATATATAATACTAAAATAATCATTGTTACATTTTAAGTAATTTTTATAGAAATAAAGAGCATTTATATCCCCTTTTTTACTTGAATAACTAGAAATTTTTTGTATATTTAAAAATCTTTAAAACAATATAAACTCAAGTTAGAGAACATAATAAAACCACAGTTTATATTCTCAATATTTACAAGGCATTTTTCATCACCATAATCTACGGTCGGACAGTAAAAAATAACAATAATAAAAAAGAGCTTTTTAACACCATTAAAATAGTCATTAAAAATGATTACGATGCCTACTACTTATTAGCAGTATTGACTCATAATATTTAATATTGCGTTCTCATGAATTGAAAGTTTTTGTGAATGCTGCATTTTTCTCTTTTCATTCATTGCTTTTTTGTGAAGTTTACACAAACTGGGTTTTCCTAAGGTGTAAAAACACTTTAAATAATTATAAAGTCGATGTTTGTAAAAGTACATTTCATTTCCATAATGTAATATAATCTTCAAATATTACTTCATTATTTTATCGACATTTATTTTCAAACTGACATTCATTCTTCTCCAGGAACTGCTTATAATAAGGAGCAATGAAATCACGAATCATTTATTTTGACATTTACATACATTCTCGTTCACTGATTGTTTAAATTCATCGGATGTTACAGGTTTAATATTATAGACTTTATCTGTTATGTAATCCCATGACAAAATCTTGTGTCTTGTGGTCTGGTAAACGTGCAGGATAGTGTACAAAACCTTTTCATTCCCATCCCATTTATTTGGCAAATTTTCTTCAAAGTAGAATCTGACATTGTGATGGTAGAGTGGGGTATTCTTGTAAATAAAATTCCTCGACTTCAAAGGTCTTTCTAATGTTTGACAAGACTGATTGTCGCAACAGATTAAAATAAAAGATATTAGTGATATTAGCGTTGAAATAGTAAAAATAGACTTCAGTTGATGATTTGTCGTTGCACTATACTGTAGCTCCTGGTAAATTGGCACAATGTTCCATTGTGGCGGGATAATCATACCATTTATTTTGAACGTAGTATCATTACTCTACACAATGTTGCAAAAATTGTCTCTTCTGCCATTGTGTAAAAGATCAATAACAAATCTTCACTCGTCGGCCTAAATAATCTTCCTTAATAGAATGGACTCAAATTGGAATATAATTTTTCCATTGCAGTGAGTCAAAATGCATCGAACAGAGTTGATTTTGAGAACCCTACACTCGACTAGCTTGTCGCATATTTTTCTTGGGCTTTGGTGATACCTCTCCAATAATCATTCCTTCTTTGTTGGGGTTGTCAATATCCGTGATCTTCCAAAATGTTTTTCGTGTAAATTTTGAAGAGATCCATCGGTTTTAAACATTTCTCTAATTCAAGTGATGGTAAAGTCACTTTGTTGGGTATTTTTGAAACTTCTTTGTCTTTATACCATCAATTCAACTTTCAGCTATTAAAATGTGTATACATGAGGCACCATATCAGTTAACTTATTAGATGTTTTTCTTAAATTTAAAGAGAGAATTATAATTTAAATTTTTGCTCTTTTAAATCGTTTATTGCTTTATTGCTTTTTTCTAAGCACAATATATCGTTCCTTTCTATGGGATTTATGAATAACCTTTTACTTAAATCCTATTCAGCAGTCGCCATTGTTTTGAAATATAATAGAGTGGTTAGCACACTAGTTTTTGTAGCTTTTGGTTAACAGTGACTATAATTTTCAAATTAATTCAAGTACTTTTAAATTTCTTACATTCTTCTACTGTTTCTACTGTTTACTATTCTATTACTCTTTTACTTTATAAGATTCTGTGATCTTATATTTTTATAAGTCCTCAGATTAAAAGTTTGTTGCTGAATTGCTGTGACAACTCTATTATTAAACTAGAATTAAAGCAATTCAGTATTTTATTAATGATTATACGTACATAATTTTCTTGACAAATACTACTTGTCTTTATTGACAATTTTTCGAGAAAAATTCCTTATTCTTCACTTACAAAATTAAACTTTTAATTCTCTTCACGAAAGTCTTCTTTGTAAGAGTTTGAATGTGCATTCAGAAAGGAATACAAACATGTTTCTAATCACAATTGATTGCATTCTTAACTTGAGGGAGGAACAAGACATTTTTTCACTAAAATTTTGATATGATGACAGAGTAAAAATAGCTAAATACTATAAGTAAAACTTTTAAAACTTTAAAGAATCAATATTTAGAAAAACGTACTATCAGGTAAAATGCCAATTAGTAACTTTGTAGAAAGTACAAATACTTTAAGTTGGAAAAATATAAATGAATAATTAATTATAATTAACTTGGCCTTAATAAGTTGATAATTTTATAAACCGAGCTTTTATAAACATATAAAACAGAGATTTTCTTCTTTGCACCTTTCTGGATTAATATTTAGTCTTTTCTTAGTGAGAAGTCAAATTATTTAGTGCTTCCATTAGAATATCTGTTAGTTTATTTTGACTGTATAAAAAGGGCCTTTGAATTCACATACTGATTTTAAAAATATTTTTTATATCGTGTTGTTGTGTTTACTGGTTATGAATAAATAAGGGAGATATAAGAATAATTTTAATTTATTTTCTTGTAATTTCAAACTTTGATTTTATTATTCTTTCATTAATGACATCATATTTTTTATTCATAATTTTTTTTTCACATAAGAACATATTTACTAGTTCACATAAATGTTTTCATTTAGATACCATTAAACAAGATTCTACCTTTTTCATCTATACAGAAACTCATTTGAATTCTAATAAAACCAATTTCATACGAAAAGAAGCAAATAATACTATCTAACAGTTGAATATTCCAATTCAACAACATTGCTGTTTAAAAAACCTCTTCAGGACGGGGCGATTTTCTACGAGACGCTCGCTAGGGACG
The DNA here is from genome assembly GCA_019973955.1 of Trichonephila inaurata madagascariensis. Lineage (NCBI taxonomy): Eukaryota > Metazoa > Arthropoda > Arachnida > Araneae > Nephilidae > Trichonephila > Trichonephila inaurata. The sequence continues at coordinate 25,047 of BMAV01022115.1, read as the reverse complement.
GGGTGAATGCGTAAGGACTTGCACTTCAGGACGGGGCGCTTTCGTCGCTAAGCCTAACGTAAGAAAAAAAAAGCATAAATAATAAAATTTCAGTCCTAACGTCGTAATTTTTGATACCCCTTTAGATTACTACATAAAGTTGTTACATTAAAACTAGAATGTAATACCGTTTTTCCTTTAATTTATATGAAATTATATAAAAAAATATCACTTGCATTGGGAAATAAATTTTATAAGCGCTATTCAATTTTTTCCAAAATTTTAACTGACGAAACATATTAATAAACCATCAAATTAATAAAAAATTATGACAAGATCATTTACAAAAAGAAATAGCAAAATTAAAATGAAGACTGAGTGTGGAAAATCTCGAAGCACGGAGAAACGCTAAGTCCTACATTGTATGATTTGCAAGCATAAAATGTTTATTATTTTTTTTTATTTTATTTACACACGGTTTGTGACTATACACTTTGGCTTTTTTCACCTTTTTGTTCATATTAAATTTAGGAAAATGCTTTCAAAACAATCAAATAATAATCTGAAGTCAAGGTTTTTGAAATAAGATAAGTATGTGAAATATATCCGAAAGCAACAAAAACTGTAACAGAACTGACACTAAAACTCTAAGACACTCCACACTGTTAAAAAAAAGAAAAGAAAAAATCATTGGGAGAGTTATTAGAAACGCGAATGTTTTATATCAAGTGGAAATTTTACGAGCTATTTGTTTACATTTCAATTACATCAGCTGATGAACAAAATATCAAATCCAGGCAGAATATAAAGTAATTAAAGGTCAGGTTACTCTAGCTACATTCGATTTCTATATAATGGACATAGGGTGCCATTTAGTGGTAATTAAAAAACGTTCCAGCTGAAAAGTCATATTTGCATCGCCCAGCCTACCACAGCACCTTTGTAAAATGCACATTTGCACCACCCGGCCATGAGATGCGTCCAGGAAGAATGCATATTTGCACTGCCCGTCGCGAAGGGGTTAAAAAACTCCCTTTTAAATTGAATTTTATTTCCTGTCTTAACAAAAAGTGAATATTTTCAACATTCCTGTTTATTTCTATAAGTTATTCTCTATTAGTTTTATACAACACAACATATTATCATTTAAAGATACAAATAAAGATAGTTCGGTGTTTGCAGAGAATATCCTACTCTTTTTTATATGATTGAAAATAGACCAATTAAAAATATTTTCATAAAATTTGCTGCTGATTTTCATTAAATGTGTGTGTGTTCTATGTGTGTGTGTGGTTTCAATCCTTCAATTAAATAAGTTTACCTTACGAAGTAAAAATTATTTTATCGAATTCTTCATAAGAAAACACACCTCAAAAAACATGCTTCATATTATTTTTAAGCAATATAATGAATTATCATGACCAAGAAATCTCTTTCAGATCAGTCACGGTCAGTATTTTGGATTACCATTTCGTTACGCCCATCGCCCACCGGTAATAATGGACAATATCATCAGTAATCTGGATATTTCTAATGAAATGGGTCACCCACCATCTAACCTACGAAGAAAATTTAATAAGGCCTTTTGTCCAGCCGTGAGAATAAAAAGCAGACCAACAGCTGGAACTATGAGTCCTGAATATTTAAAGAACAAGCAAGTATGGCTTGTGTGAGGCCTCCTCACATGTAAAGTTACAGATCATAAAAATGATATCACATTTTCTCTAGAAAGACACTTTTCTCCTATTAACTTAGTCACGTGATTGGTTGAGGAAGAGCCAAGAGTGGCTAGGGTAATTTACCCCCATAAAAGTCACGGAGAGCAGCCCAAGCCCGTTGAAAAATTCTATACTTGTATTCTAAATTATTTAGTAGTATCTCACAGCATACACGCACTGTTGTGGACATTCGCATCAAATCATTGTGGAACTATTTTTTTCAGATGCATATTAATTAGAAAATATGTTGAATAGATGTAATGACACTCATTGATTAAAATTAGAAGTTTCGATTTAAGTATTTATAGTATTTTTATGGTTTTGAAAAACTCCAAGTATAAGGAATACGAAACTTTTTTTTAATGTGTTGCTTATGAAAGCATTAAAAAGTTATTAAGCTTTGGAACATTATTATGAGTTAAGGGACTTGGTACCCTTTGAACAATTTTTTTTATTATGTATTTAAAAATTATATTTCAGCATTTCATATAATATTTCTATTCAAGAAAATGATACGAGATGAAATTTTTCACATACTATTCACACAATTTTGAAAATTTAAATTTTTTGAAGAAAATTTGGAAAATTTTAAAATCCTATTCCTTTTGTAATTATTAATTTTTTGACCTGAATTTTTTTGTAATATTCTTAAGAATTCTCTAAGCAATTTTAGGGATCTATTTTACAATAACTTAATTCGTTTTTGAGAAAAAAAAAATGAAATGTTGAAATGCATGCTAAAAAATTCAACGAAAACGCCCATATATCCTACATTTAAATTTAAAAAAAAAGTATTCAGTTTACAGTAAAATGGATCCCTTATTTTGTTACATGCTTTACATATAACACACATGAAAAAAATGGAAGTTATTGGTAAATAATTGTGGCATGAGTAGCATTTTAAATGCACTAATGTATCAAAAAACACAAACTGAGAAAACCACTTTAAAGATTATAATTCTGAAAAAAAAACTATAATAAATAAACTTAAAATACCACTTTAAGACATTATTTATATATTTTCTTTAAAATAATAGCATTTTCGTATTTTTTCAACCGATACATTTTTATAAATGATCAATCTTTAGAGAGTATTAAATGCACAAGAAAATTCAAGAAAAGTGTTAAAATTTTTTTTTTCTGTCATGACAGAAGTTTTAGTTTTTTTCTACCCATAATATTGAAGTATTATATTTGTACGAAAAACATATGAGGAATAAGAACTGAAATTATGAAGTTATTAATGTGAAATGTCTTAATTCAAAGTTTTATATGCATTTCACAAAGAAAAAAAATTACATTATTGTAATATCTCGGTAATATACTGCTTTATATATTACACCTTCTTTTTTATAGTTATTATTTCTTTTTAAAATAGATTTTTTTTCATCAAAACGCTTTTTTAAGCTTTTTTTCTAAAAGGGAGCGTGGTCGAATTGCCTAATTTGTTAATTTACATTTTTCAAATGAAGTTTTATCCATCTTCTAACTTTCCGACATGCAAAAGTGATACACCAATCGAAAGATAATAATACAAAAAATAATATTAAATAAAAATAAAAATAAATGATAGTTCGGTCATTTTTGGGGTATCAAGTCCGCTTAAAGTAAATTTCGGAGTCTATAATTTGGATATTTAGAATAGTATTACAATCTCAAAGTTTAAATAACATGTAAACTACAATCTCTCGAAATTTAAATGGTACGTGAATTTCAATCTCTAAAAGTTTTAAATAGCATAGAAAACACATTAGACATATTCTGTGCTTAAAAGAGAATAGTTACTAAACCAAAGAACTGTGCTGTTGCAGGATCCTTATAAAACATTTAATTTTTCTCATAATTAGCATACCTTATTTCTTTCATTCCTATCTTTATGGAATTTACTAACATTCTTTAATTTTAATTGGTAAAATGCAGTTCAACTTTTAGAAAAATCGGCTTTTTTTGTTTTTTCACGCTAATTTCTTAAAAAGAAAGATATCTTAAAAAATATTTTCATTTAAATTTTATTCTACATTATATTTTATATTATTATGTATCTAATGTTATATCTAGAGTTAGGTTTCCCCGTAGTTCTTAAGTCGTATGAGATATTTATATACTGGAAAATAATACAAAACTGATTATCTATCAAAGATTCATATATAATCTGTATTTGAGGACTAACAATATTCTACTTAAGAACTCCATGAAGAATTAATTGTTAAAAGAAAATATGAGCTTCTTTTGGTTACGAATTACAAGGGCATTTAAAAAACTCTATGATACATATTATTTTAGGTAATTTCATTTAAAATGATGGAAATTCAACCTTTTTTTTCATCACAATAATAAGATTTGTTTTAAATTTTTTTTTATTGATGTATTTCTGCTCAATCGCATTTAATGCTTTTACCTGATTGACATTAATTTATAAAACCTTTTCACATGAAATATACATTTTAGTATTATATTACCTCTATTTAACAGGGGGAATAGCATGTAAATGAATCTACGTATATTGAAGTAAAAAAAGAATGATACAACCACTTGTTATTATATAAGTCCCTTTCGAACACGTAAAATAGCCATAACAACGACGTAAAAGGACTTTTCTAATGTATGAAGGTATTCTAAAGGCAATCCATACGAATTTAGCATGGTAATCTATATTTCTGTAGGGGTGAAGCAAGGGAGATTTTTGTACAGAACATTAGAAGTCATTCTAGTTAAGCTCAATAATGTCCATATTTGGGGACTCGGCAAATGGTGGATTCTGAAAAAAAATATTCCTGAAGCCTCCAATTAACAATTTCAACATATGTGGTGTCACATTATCCAAGTTTGATTGAATATACGCATTCTATGAATGGATGTAAGTGATCGGAAAGATTGACTATGTAGCAGTCAGTGTCAGAATCCTGTATAGTATATCAGGGATTCCAAATCCTACCAACTATATATGCTTCATACCCTGATAGAAGTTCCACCAGCTTAAAAAGGCTGCAGCCGATGTGAAGAGTTCTAAGTTTCATGAGGTTTTCTCCATTCCTGTTCGCGTCTATCAGTACGATGAAACTAGAAACATGACTCATCAGACCAGACAATATATTTTGTGTCAGCAACAGTTCAATGACGGTTATGGTGAGCCCAGACAGACGACAGGCGCATAGCTTTGTGCCTAGCAGTCATCCAAAATATGAGAGTAGGCCTTCGTCTCCGAAGGCATATATCAATGAGGGAACACTTATAATTCACAAGTTGACTCTTGTCGATGCCTTAAGAATGAAATGTGTAGGAACTGGAGAGGGTATTGAATGTCTCTCGTAAATTTATTCTTGTTAGGCATCTATGGTACTGTTCTTTCAGGAGTTTTTATTTTGCCAATACCACTATCGGAGGGTTGGTATTTTTCTGTATTTTTTATATTAACTATACATGCTTGTAATGGTCAGGGACGATAATCCAAACTTTACCTCTACTTCGGAAATGTAGTGTCCCATTTCTCAGGCGCTAACTACAACTAACCATTCAAAGCCAATTACACCGTGATAATCTGTCTTTTTAATAGCTAAAACCGACCTAACATCTCCCCTAGTTACCTGTGACTTTATATATTTGCTCATGATCAGATCGAATAGCGTTGACTGATTGCATTTCCTGTTATTTGTCAACGTGTGTCCAGTCAGTTTTTCTGACACTGTGATGTAAATGGAATTCATTCTAAATGGAACATCATTCTGATATGTAGCTTGCTGAAACTACTGAGAAGGAAAAGTTTTAACAATATAAAGGGTTTTAAAAACTCTTCTGACCAAATAAAGCACACAATTTTTGACTACTTATAATTTGTTTCCAAAATTTTTTTCTAAGTTAAGGTATACTTACTTAGAAAGGTATCAGACTTTGTTCGGAACCGTGATTTTGCACAAGGGTATAAATGGATAATATTTATGATATTTAGTGTCACTTAGATAAGAAAATGTACATAAAATTGTTTTAAGAATATTATTACACTAAAAAATTATTTAAGTACAATATTTTGACAAAAAATGAACATAGAATGACCCATTTCAAAATATTCTCCTTTTGTGAAAAATGCTTCTATTATAATAATATTTTGCCTGTATATATATCTGACCTCTGTACAGAGGTTGAACTAGAATTTTAGAAATAAATAACTTAGAAGTGGATTTATCCATATTTTGCTACAAAAGAGAGGAGAAATTTTAAGAAAAAAACGCCGATATGTATGCAACATGGTGGTAACTATGAAAATAATGTGAATTTCTCAAAAATCGTAGTTCATACTCTCTGGAGAAATCTTTACTTTATGTAAGCACACAAAATATTATTATTTTAGAAGCATTTTTTATAAAAGGAGAACATTTTGAAAAAAGTTATTTTAAGTTAATTTTTTACCAAAATATTGTATTTAAATAATTTTTTTTGTCAAAATGTCATTAAAACAATTTTAAGCATGTATTCTAATCCAAGTGACACTAAATATCATGAAAACTATCCATTTATGCGCTTTTTTAAAATCATGGTTCCGAACGTAGTAGGATACCTTAAGTGATTTAAAATGAATCCACGCGTATATATAGAACGAGTAAATGGATAGATTACAATTTTTCTTAATACATATGGTTACTTTCTTAATGCATTCCGCATGAGAATAACTTTAATGCATTATTAAATATTTCTGTACAGCTAGAAAAAAAAAAGAAGACACCTAAATCATAAGTCCATAAATCAAATTTTAATACATTATGAAATTATTTAAATGTTTTTAAACATAATTAATGATTCCGAAAGATTCTTACAATAACATACTTAATACACATAGTAATATACAAATGTAGTTCAGCATAACTATCTTTTCCGGTAAAAAGTAAAGTCATATAAATAACATTGCGACATATATATATATATATTACTCTAGGTGATCAAAAAATATCTCTCATATATACTCGTCAAAATGAAATTTATATTGATAAGCAAAAACGCATATGTAATCTAAATTCATAAAGTAAGTTCACTTGCTCCATAATGTTACTCGTTGCATTGCAAATCAAAAGAGAAGTACACTAAAAACAATGTAAAGTTTCTGAGTAAAACTCATAAATATATTTAATTATGAAAATAATGCGTGAGCCAATGTATAAAGACTGAAATTTTCATTACTTAAAAGTAATTATAAGTTTTTATATTTGTGTACACACTCATTAAAAATGATATACAAGGATGTTAGAGAGAGAGAGAGAGAAAGTGAGAATCCATTTATGATATTTTATTAAACAGCTTACGTGTTTGTAAAACATATGCAATGTGTGAACTGAACATTACTAAAAAAAATCGTATAGCATTTCTTTCAAAATTTTTTAATATTATTCGTTATTAAATAATCATCTTAAAATTTAAAACTTTCGTAATGTGGTTCATAGTTTATGATAAGAAAATAAATATATAGCACTGAATATAAGAATTAAATACTATTAGACCACATTAATCAGAGCATGATAGGAGAAAAAGATAAGAATATTTATGAACAGGTGATACTTTTTACGGAATAACTTTTAAAAATTATTTAATGAAATTGAGCCAAAAATTAAAGATTTTATTGAAATTATGTGAGAATTAAACACATTTGATAAATATTACTAAGATAATTTTCTACTAACTGAAACTGCAGAACTACTTATGAATGTAACTATTGTTGCCCATATACCATAGATCATGATAATATCTGCAATATATTTATAATTACAGCTTAACTTCTCACTAATACTTTGGAGCCGTAGTAGCTTAGGGACACAGTTGCAGTTTCACAGCAGTAGTGTTGTAGATTCTTATTTAATTTAGATTCCACCAGAAGAATGTGGTGTGAAATAAAAGTGGTTGTAACAAATTAATATGCGATGAACTTTATTGGCTCTTCTATGAAGGTTTTTAAGCAAGTTTCTACAACCCAGTTATTATTTTATCCGATACTGATCTCCATAATTATGAAATATGAGCCTAATAGATGAATAATATGTCAAGGCTTAAGGTTCTTACGATGGTGTAGAAAGGTAGTTCAGAGAGGGGGTTCAAGACTAGTTGTCTTCCTCGTCACTTGAACAGGGTTCAGAGTTACAAGAGGTCAACACACACACACACACACACACACACACACACACACACACACACACACACACACACACACACACACACACACACACACACACACACACACACACACACACACACACACACACACACACACACACACACACACACACACACACACACACACACACACACACACACACACACACACACACACACACACACACACACACACACACACACACACACACACACACACACACACACACACCCCACCCCACACACACACACACACACACATGCTTTTGTACAAACAACAAATATTTTGAATTTGGAGGTTTTAATTTTTTTCTTTTGCTTCTTATATATTCCAAACTTTACACTTAAAACAATATGATATTGGCAAGTTAAACAATACGATACTGGTAAGTTAAATCATTACGAAAAAGACATATGGCAAAAAAGACCGAAATTCCTGCATTTTTTAAAGCTTTATGTACGATTCACGAGTGAAAAATATTTTTATTGGTTTTTTCCCCCTTTTTACTACGGTGGCGAAGAATAACTTTTCTAGGGTATAGAGAGTGAAAGGAGAAAAAATAATTTTTTTCGGCCTTTCCATATATAAACTATGATTATTTGAGTTAAGCAATTGCACTTTTCAAGAAAATAGTAAAATACTAGTAACGGACGTGGTAACATAGTCACAGTAATACTTCGGCAAATTCTTCAGCTTAGCACAAAGATTCAAGATTATAAACATGTTTCGTGGCATCAATGTTCCTTTTCTTTGTTTAATATTACTATGCATACATAAGTTTTAGAAAAGAAAATGCAGTTAATTATAAAAATCAATGTAAAATTCTAAATAAATATAAAAGTACTAAACGAAGTGTTTTCTTTCTAGATTGTAAGAGTTATCCATATATGCAAAGTATTTTCTTCTATTTAAAACCATGTATTAGTTTATTTATATGAATAGGCTATATCTAAAGTGAATGAAAATGATTTTTTCATTAATTTTATTTCCAATGCATATTTCTAAATTATTAAACTATTCTTTTTTAGGTAGAGCTTATTTGAAAGTCTCCCATGCAAAATTATTAATAGTACTCTTATATAGTACCAAGTTCTCACTGAATAAATCTTGATTTTACATGAAACTGTAGATATGACAAGAATGACCTAAGAGTTAGAAATTTTGTTAACACAACATTTACTATCATTTCTATATTTAAAAATAAAGATACTGTATATATTTTTTTATTTCTTAATGATTATGTGATGAATATTTTCCCGCTTAAATTGATAAGATTTCTTCTAAAAATTAAATGTATGTATCATTTTGAATAGAATTCGAAGTTTCTTCCATAAAACTTGAAATTATATTTATCCAAGCAAAAATTAACCAAATAAATCACAATATAAGAAAGAGGACTTTTTACTTCTCTCTTTCTTGGATGACTTTATACAGCAATAGTTACCAACTATATTATTTTGTAAAAATACAACTACATAAAATTCTACTGGAGGAACTCATTTTGAAATCATACCCCATATGGAACAAAAGGATCGGCTTTTCTACTAAGTAACAGTCTGATGGCATCTTCTTTTACATTATTCACAGCAATATGCAGTGCTGTTATTCCATCCTATAAAAGAGAATACAGTTTAATAAAAAAGCAGGTAATATTTATAAATAATTTTGTGTTCACACAAAAAGTAGTTGCGATTTAAGTTCAGAAAAGTGCTATGCAACTATTCCTTTACAAGTCAGGAGTATTTACAAACTTATAAGAAATAACTATCATTTTATATAAAAATATAATAAATACATACATTGTGATATTAAAAAGAATAGAGATCATTTAGAATGAAATAGCTAACAGTTCTGGATTTTTTAATAAATGTATTTGATATTTCTGTTATATATCAAAATACAAGACATTTTTCATTGGTTGTTGAGAATTTAACTTATTCAGTTTTTTTCATATTCGGTTATTAATGCAAGCCAGTAATTTCTATAACATAAGAAATAGTATAACATTATCTTGTTAGTATAATACAATCAACTATGACTTGAAACGTAATAAATATTTTCTTTGCTGAACTGTTTGACTTCGAATTAATTAAAATATTACACTTCTATGCACAATGAAGTAAGGATATTCCTTACTGTAACTCAAAACAAAGCAAATAGCACAACGCATGGTTTTTCTGGAGGTTTTTTGAATGATACATGAATTAATTTTCAGAGTATTTCGAATAATGAATTAGTAGAAGGATTAAAGGAATCAAGCAATATTACAGAAAAAATGAATGAACAACTTCACAATAAAAACAACAAATGAATTGCAACGTAGCAGTGTAGTAATTTATAAAAACAATAATAATTGCTACTGCTAACAGAAATGATAAAATAAGCCATATGTAATATTTTAAATCAGAATAGGTTCCATAACTTCAAATTTATAATAGTCTGTTGAACCTGATACAATATAGGAAATACATAGATCAGTGCTTCTCAAAGTTTCAATATTCGCGACCCAATTTTCAATAATGATTTTCATCGCGCCCCCCCTCATACATTCAATAATATTATACTTCGATACTAAAACTACGATACGACCGTAACCTCTTAAGTGCCTACGGCGTGTATAAACGTCTCGCTCAGTCAAAGCGTTAATTTCCTCGGACGTATATATACGCCGTTCTGAAATACGATCTTTTCTCTGCAATACTATCCTGAGAATATTCCGAAGGCTTTGAAATGCAATAAAAGGACCGTGACATTAATTTTTTTCGAAGAATTTACTTCTATCAGAATATTTTTTGCTTTTCCTTATTCCTTCCCCCTTATACATCTCATACGCGCGCCTACGTGGAAAATGGTTGGCATTGGTAAGCGAATCGTGTAACTTTTAATCGCAGTTAAGGGGTTAATTATAAACCGTACAAAAAATTATCAAGATAAGTGTTAATTTTTGTATATAATTTTATAAATGACAATCCCATGGGGTCGCAGGTAATTATTAAACTTGTTCTTAACTTAGTATTGTTAAATTAACTATATAAAATACATTGTATAGCACTAACACATTTATAAGAGTAATATATCAGTGTAAATGTGTATTTTATTTTTTATTATGTCAGAATATGTTTTGTTTGTTTACTTTCAGCAGATTAATAATTTTTTTTAAAATAATCTATTTTTTTTGACTTTTCAATATACTCGTGCCCCCCTCGTAGAGTGGTCACGCCCCTCAAAGGGGGCGCGCCCCACAGTTTGAGAAACGCTGACATAGATAGATAATCTTTCACTCAAGACAAAGATTGATGCAAACAAGTCTGAACACACTTCAGTCTCTCTTTTTGATGTAAATTTATTATGGTATTACTTTATTCGTTGGTACTTCATCAATATTATCAAGTAATTTCATTGAACATAAGTGCATTTTTTTTGTTGAAAGTGATGTAAGTCATTTCACTCAATCATTTTAATGATGATTATTTCCGAGTTTTTATAACGTTTTATTTATTCTATATATAACTGATATTTACACATAAAACATATTTATAACTATGCTGATATATTTAGGTAATAAAATACCTCACACACATGAAACGTTTTTATGTATTCAGATTGGATTTTCAGTTGTAAGAACTTTTTTTATTTACCTTTCTACAAAATAACTATTAACGAACATAAACTATCCAATAGTTTTGGGGAATTTACATAGTCTGCATACAATTTACAGTTTTATATTAAGATCTTTAGAGAAATACTTTTTATAAATTTATTAAATGAAACCTGGTATATATTTAAATTATGAATCAAATTAACAATAAATAATAACATGCATATTTTTAAGGTTAATATCCTCCGATAATCGTCCATCCGGTATACTGGTTAATGATGCTGACTGCTGTGCCGTAGGGCCTGGGTTCAAATCCCTGAGAAGGCATGGATGTTTATAAATGAATAGTGCCTCCGTGGTATGGGGACGAGCTGCAAGTTCTTTTATGAGGTTGGTGGAAGGGGAAGAGGTGGGAGGCTCCTGATCACCCCAGGTTTCCCTACCTCAAAATTGGGCTGAAAACCTTGCCAAATCGTACTGTCATCTGTTCGATGCTCAAAGCTATGGCTAACGATAGGCATCACTTATCCCTTTGCCATGATTGATCTGGCTTTTGCCGATCAGGTGGCTTTAGTAACAAAAAGGTGTTAGAGCCCAGCTATAGAGGGTGTGGTGAAAGCGCGGCTATATAAAGGTGTAGTGGTACGCCCACAGACACTCGAGAGAGTAAGAGGTTAGCGGTCTGTTACGAGATATTATATTGCCGAGTGTTGTAATTAACGTTTGTGATATAGTATATTTAAAAGAATTTAATAAAGTCTTGTTACATTTGTAAAGAAGTGTGGAAGTCAATAATTTTAGTAGTGAATCATTCCATCCTGACCAAAACACGAGATCACCACGCATGAGTGCTGATTCGAGTGAGTTCACAACAAAGGTTAAAATTATAATCTCACACTAATGGTATCATACAGAATCGCATAAATTATATTTAATCAAGAGAGATTTAACTGTTAATCAATTTAATTAATTATCAGTTCTATGAGGGAATTATTGACACAACTCATTAGATTTTTTACACATCTTTCCAAATCCAATATTTTTGCTGCAATTAAACTAGGACAGACTATAATATGCTTAAATATTTAAATATTAGAAAATGCAAATCGATTGAGTAAGTCAAAACAATTGAATGCCAAAACTTATAGAAAAATTCAAATAAAAAGCAATAACTGGGCTTATAAATATGAAAACTAAAGAGCAAACTGCAGTGTATTTCTTTTTCTGTTTCTTCTTTTTCAGTGATAGGTCACGGTTATTAAAATTGTCATGGCTACAAGTTCGAGGACGAAGCTGTTTCCGTTAAATCGTCGGATCTAGTACTGATGCCAAGACATACCTGTTAATAGCTGAGTGTTCTTCATTGAATACATCGAGGCTCAAATTCCTCACGTTGGCATGGTATGGAGGTTTGGAGAATGTGGTACCAACTCAGAGAGAAAAAATTAAAAAAATTTAAAAGAGTCATACTACAAAGCAACACGAGGCAAATGACAAGGACCTCAATTTTAAAACCTTTTTTTTTAAATGCGAGGTCAACACCCCGGCACCCCCCCTTTAACTATCCACCAACAGGAGGACTTGAGTCTCGCAGATTTAATGCATCGGCCTTCTCTCCCGGCGGACTTGTCCGCGGTCCCCCAAACCATTATTTCGTGACCCCACCCCAAAAAAGGCTGTTTCCCCATTCAAAGGGGTTGATTAACTTACGTCGTGATCTCAAACTTGGGGCTAGCCCCATAAAAAGGGGGCGGTATATCAAAAAGTTTAAAAATAAAGATTTTTTAAAAAAATTATTAATTTTACTGAAAAAAAAACAAAAAAAATATTTTGGCATAATAAAAAAAAAAAAAAAGTTTACACTGTTTAAACCTTTTAAAAAGTATCAGTATGCAATATTTTGATAATTAATTTATCACTACAAAATTTAAAGAACAATTAAATAATTATAATTCCCCTATTTTGCTTTGAAAAGGGGTTTTCAAAGGAAGGTTTAATATTAGAAGTTGACAAACCAAGTTCTTTTTCTATATTTAGCTGAGATCTATATGAATGTTTGAGGAAATAAATATTTAGCTCAGTTAAAAAATTTTTTTTTAAATCTGTTAATTTAAAATTAAAAATAAAAAGAAATAATTTATTTTTCTTAAAGTTTACTTAAAATATGAAACTAAAAGTAAATAAAAAAAAATTTTTATTAATGATTTTGATTAAACATACTTGGACTATTGTAGCTTTAGCTTCAAAGTACATTATTATGTTATTAAATACATTGTTATTGTATGGAGGGTGCGTTAAAAATTATCATTGAAAATTGGGTCACAAATATTGAAAGTTTGAGAATTACTGACCTACGTGATGCTTCTAAACAATAAATAAATCTAATTGCGAAGTTAACAAACATTCAGTCAATCCAATTATTAAGACATAATTTGTAAGAAATCGAGGTAAATTTAAATTTTTTTACATGCACGTATGGGTAATTAGATTCTTAAATTAAAAAAAAATTAATGAAATGGAAAAAAATGTAAGATTTTGGATGAAAGGTAATTTTGCTCTCCCAACGATATAAAAGTATCATTGCACTTGCAATACTTTAATATACTTCATTAAAATATTTGTGCCACCAAAAATGGAATTGTTACTTAATAATTATTTTTATGCTAGAATTATTGTTCTCTTCGAATGAATTTTTGAACTTCAAACACAGAAGGTCATTCACGCTTTATTGAAACGATTTTGTAATTCATTTTCTCGTTTGCATTTTCAGATAAAACTTTGGAAACTTCAGAATAATCGTCTGCTAAGGTTTTCTACTGATTGGAATGTAAAATAAAAGATTTATTTTAAAATTGGCTCATATAAAAGTGACATATGACTCGAGGTTACGTAATTACGCTTTCCAAGGGAAATATTCGTATCAAGAAATTAAAAAGCGGTGTAAAAATCTCGGTTATTGTATTTCAAGCAAAGGCATTTGGAATATATTAAATTTGAAAGGGAAAAAGCGTTTAGCAGAAAGTAAAAATGAAAACATGGCCACGAAATTTCATCCTAAAGACTGTTTAACGCAGGCAATTATCAAGAAAGTGAAGTCTCTGATCCTAAAAGAAAATCAGCCGAGTCAAAGATTCATTGCATCGAAAATAGTAAAGTCTTCCGGAACTGTTATTTAAATCATTCATAAAAGGATTTAAAGACAAAACAGATGTTTAATACTTAAGTTGTCTCCTTTTTAAAACATATTGCTGAAAGAAAAGCTAATTGTAGAAAATTATGTAAAAAGCACCTAGCTGCTGAAAAATGGAAATTTATTGTAAAAATCATTGTGGTATGGGTATGTTTTTAAGTGACTGTAGTAAAAGAAGATCAATTTTATACATGTTTCTATCTAGCAATATGTTTTAAAAAAGGAAACAAACTTTAGGTTTAAACATCTCTCTCAGTTTGAACTTTAAATCCTTATGAAGGATTTTAATTACTGTTCAAGGAAGACATTCCTAGTTTCGATGCAATGAATCTTTGACTCGACATTCTTTTAGGATCAGACACTTCCCTTTCTTGACAGTTGCCTGCGTTCCAACATTCTTAGGATGAGGTTTTGTGGTCATGTTTTCATTTTTACTTTCATCTATATACAGATGAGCGTTTTTCCCTTTCAAATTTAATATATTATAAATACCTTTTTTCGAAAAGCAATAACCAAGATATTTACATTGCTTTATAATTTGTTGACACGAATATTTCTCCTAGGAAAGCGCTGTTACGTAACCTTTGAACCATCTATCAATTTTAGGAGCCATTTTGAAAAAATATTTTATTTTACGTTCCAATAAAATGAAAACATTAACGGACGATGATTATCCTGAAGTTTCCAAAGTTTTATCTCAAAATGTAAACCAGAAAATAAATTACAAAATCGTTTCCATAAAGTGCGAACGACCTTTTGTATCCATTATTTTTCAAATGATAGCCTCATTTCTTAGACCCTAATTAGAAATACGTTAAAAAAAAATCCAATTAAACTGAAGTAAAATGTTATACGTAATACTACATTAAATAACTTAAATGTTTAAGAAGTTTTTCATTTGTCGACTTTAATTTCTGGAATAGTAAATTTTATGAAAAATTTGCAAGTTTAATTTATTTTGTTAAAAGTATATGTTAAGTTTTCAGAGTTACTGTAATTTATCATAAAACATGTTCTAATTGATTTCCAAACTTATTTACGAATAGTTACCAAACAAGAAAAATATTTCATAGTAAGCCATTTAAATTAACTTTTAATGTTTTAGCTATTATAAAATAATTCTTTCGTAATTTTTACTTTCTGTTGTATTTTGTATTGTGTTTTTATTTGAGGAACACAAAAGTAATTTGTGATAGCAATAGAATGATTTATTTAATAAAAAATATTTCTTGAAAAGTGTAAAATGCGGCAATTGTTTATCATTTCAAAGTAGAATCATAATCGTAAAACCATATCAGAATTGTAGAATTGTAATAATGGACTATCCACGAGATCTATCCTCTCTAACTCGGGTTTTTTTCATTCAAAGAAATTGGCACTTTAAGATAAAACAACTTCTCCAAGAGCGAACGCCACTACTATATAGAATATAAATAGTGAGTGAGATAGAAAATAGATTTTGGTGGACAATATAGCCATGATAGTACTGACGGTATTATAGTCGATGATTCTTGAATGCCATCACTGTTAGAAATTAGAATATTTCTCTTCAGTGAACTCTCTCTCTCTAAGGTTACATCTCAATAAAATTAAGTACCCATTATTTATTAATAGCTTATTGTCTTGACTACATAAGCGTAATCAGGTTTAACGTTAGATTAATAAGAGTGAATTTTTGATGAATATCTATTGGTCATCACTTCGTGTCTGACTTAATGACGTCTCAATCACTATTGCTTTCGGAACCCCCAAGCATCTGGTTAATGAGCGTGAGAGAGACTTTTACCTCAGCCAACATGAGGAGGAGGTACCATGACAGAATTATATAATCTCCTATATTATATTATCTATTTGCCTAAGTAATATTTTATATGTTTTTCAAATAAGCTTTTATGAAATATTTTGTAGTCCTAGAGTATTAACAATGAGAATGATGAAAAACAAAATATTTATTTACTAAACGTTTTCGACTGTTCCTTTACTCCTGATTCAAAAGTGTCCACTAAACTCAACTAAACACCTTTAATTTTGAATCATGCTTAAAATTATGATAAAATTAGCATTGATAGTTGGCATCCCACTCTTTTCATCCAAGTCGTGCCTATGTGAGAACTTTGAGCCCTGACAAACTTAATATGCATCAGCCCCACTCCATCGATAGATCTTTATTAGAATTAGGACTCTAACACGCGGCTTGGCAGAAATATCGTCAGCCATATATTTACAATCATTTGATTGCAATGCCAAACGAAATTTTTTTTTCACTTTTAAAATAGATAAAGTTTTTAGAAATTTGTCCATATTATTATTAAGTATTAATCGGCGTCGAAACTCATTTTTAGCTAAACGCCAGTGGCAACAAACTTTTATGTTGACAATTGATCCGATGAACAACATTAGCGCTATCATTACGATTACATAATTCATTCTGTATTCAAGTTATACCTTATATTCAAATTCATATCCTTCCTTCCTCAGTAGCTCGACAGCCCAGGGTGAGCCTTGACCTTCTCAGGAAGCCTTCTCCAGGCCAGCCTTCTTCCTGCTAGTGTTCTCCATTTCTTAGTTCTCAAAACTAGGATATCTTTTTCTAGGCCATCATTCCATCTGAGCTCTGGCCTGCCCTTCGTGTGCCAACTGTTAGGGCACTGAAGACTTTTTTTTCTATTCTGACAACGTGACATGTCCATATAATTCATTGTATTTTGATGAAGTTAACAATGTCAGATTCTTTATATGATTGATAGAGCTCGAAATTTGATCTTTGCCACATTCCATTTTCCTGAATCCCTCCGAAAATAAATCTTAAGATATTCCTTTCGTAGTTACTTATCATGTTCTCATCTGTTCAAGACATGAACCAGGTTTTACATCAATAAGAATACTGATCTTAAAAGACTTTTATACAATAGAACCTTTGTTTTTCTTTTGATTACATTCGATTTCATATACTTTCGTATTCCATTAAGACATCTACAATCCATAGTAATTCTCTTTTGGATTTTAGAATTATAATCGTTTGTATTGTTAATTTCCGAACCTAAATAAGGGAAACTGTCAACAACTTCAAAATTATACTCATCAACTTTAAAGTGGGAATTGTTAAAACATAATTTAGTGCAAGGCATATTCATATCCTATTGATTTATGTTCTAATGTTCTACATAAAATTTATTTAATTTACGAATTCGCATTCATTGAGTAAACGGCTCTGTTTCACTATAAAATGTCCCGTCACACTCAATAATTATAGTAATAGTCTTAATAATATTATTTGACATTTAATTAAATTTAATATTAAAAAGGCTTAAATGCGAGATAGTTATGAGGTATTTAGTGTTTGAAAAAATATTCATTAGACGAAAGAGAACTTCTAGAACAAGATGAGCAGAAATGAAACTAACAAATGAGGGTCTAATATTGACAAACTTAAATGAAAAATGATTTTCTTAAGGAAATGTTTCATCGATCGGTGCAACATGATATAAAGAACGAAAGTTAAGAAATAACCTTTTTTCGTCTATGGAACCGAATTCACTAAAGAAAATACAGTCATAAAATAGACAGGTGAAAAGATAATAGCATTGAAATTTTTGCATTCATTGCTTATTTTAATAATTCAGAAAGCCTTCTTAGAAAATATCCATTGCAAGATTACTTTTGCGTGAATTATTCTAGGGATTCATTTCCATATGAGATACGAGTGAGTCAACGCGGTTAGATTTTTGACGAGAGCAAATTTATTATCTTAAAAAAGGGAGGGATAAGGAAAAAACTTTGTCAAGTTTCACAGCTAGCTACAAAAGTAAGATTACACTACACGTATTTACGAATGAGTTTCGTTGTAATTTAATCTGGTCGCCCTTCAGCGTTGATGATGAAAATAATCTTGAGGTGTCTTATGAATAATATACGAGTAGAAAAGAAATGTTTTTTCCTCTTACAAAGTAAGAACTCAAATTTTAAGTAAGAGACAAAAAAAAAGCTTTTTTTTGTTCTAAAAAATTATACTTTTGGTATATTATTAAAATAACGATGCTTTTGAAATTTTGGAAAGAAATGATCAGTATTTATGGTTTAGAAATGTATTATGTATGCTTTTAGATTTTTTAAAGTTTTATTCTTCTGTCTTTTGAATTATCTAAAGGATTTGCTTTTATTTTGCTTATACTAAAATAATTATTTTCAATGTATTCAGCGTAAAAATTAAAAATGTAATATAATTACATATTTAATATACTTAAACATTTAATAAAAAATTAAAGAAATATTTAAATGAGATATCCATTACATAAATTTAGCTGCCATGCCATCAGCATTATGTTGATAAATATACTTCATTTCATTTGAAAGCTTGCTTACATGTCTAAGAAATCTTTATCCTTTGTAAAGAGAACCTATTTTTCTTGAATGGAGTTACCTGTTGGGGTTGATATTGATTAAATTCTGCAAAATACTTCTAATTAATTTATAATTATGATGCTAAGTAATATATTCTATTGCCTTATTTTAAAAGCAATGTTATCGCTAACTTTTAAATATTATTGCGTTGTTTTTAAATATATGCAGCTTTTTACACAAGTTTGAAACAGCTTGGAATAATAACGGTACTGATATATCGTATATGAATATCTACTATTATTTTTACCTGAAAGAGTTTGCTCAGTTTTAGATAAAAACTGAATTTAAGAGAAATTATTTTTTTAAAATTGAATGTACAGTTTTAGTAGAAACTTAGCGTTATAATGTTAAAATAATTTCTATTATTTATACAGTTTATTGTAAACAAAATAAGTTCTATCGTGGTCTAATGAGGGAAAAATCGTTTATTACTTAAAAAGCATGAAAGGGTGCAAATCTAAACAATTGAAAGCTATAAATACATTCTCTTTTGATGCAATATTGTTTAAGATAAAGAAAGATAAGTAACGTCACAGCACGTCATCCACATATTGTTAGGTTGTCATCGTGTCACCAGTATGCACTAGCAATGACCTACTATCGTAGTCGATGGTGTCCCAAATTATGATGCCATACTGTCATTAATATATAAAGGGTAGTTATAAATAAACTTCTATCAACAGTATACAGTAAGGAAATTGAATGAATGGATTGCCATCAAATTTGATTTATAGACTACTCATACAAGAAGCAATAAATTGAAAAACAGAGAAAAGCAAAGGACGTCTATCGATTCTAGAAAAAATTCTTGGTATTTGATTCCACGTGCGTTAAGTGAATGAGTTAGTGTTTACAAACGTCTCAGTGTAAAGCAACACGAGGGCTATTTGCAACGGATTTCGTAATTTGATCCTCGTCCAAGTGACGATGACGACATTTGAGTAGCACCTCTTCACAAAAATACCATACCACATCAACGGGAAGACTTTGAGTCTTGGTAGATTTAACGTGCATCAGTCCTTCTACTTGGCGGTTTTGAACTGGCACTAGAGATTGAACTCTTGACACACCGATCACGAGTTAGTGTCCATAACCATTAGGATACCGTGACCCATTTATTGTTATGGGACAACTAAAAGAATCTGATTTATAGTGGAGGTAAGGCGATGTTAGCTGACTTAGAAAAGCTCCATTACGTTTCCTGCGTGAAACGTCACTTCATACCTGCTGTTGAGCACATTGTCCATCACTTTGAAAGTTTGGAGGGGAAGGATAGTGGCCACATACTTTCCTTATATTGTCCTGGACATGATTAGCAACAGCTCCACTTGTCATATTTGACATAATCTTACTAGTATCATCAGTAATCTTATTTAGTTATCTCTTAGTGTGGTTCGATAATATGGGGATTGGTGATCCAAAACTAGCTATTAAACGTTTCAATAGTATATAGATTCTACGAAGTATTTCCGTTGTTAATTTTGTCGTTGTCTATGTGAAACGGCACTTAAAGGAAAGTGCATTATATATATATATATATCAAAACTGAAATTTTTAGTCAACTCCGATTGACTGCCCTTCTGGCAAAAATATCTGAAATCATTTCATCGCCCTTTCTGCCGTCTCTTCTGTACGCTACTGATTGTTTTCGTTATCCATAATATATATTCTTGTTTTAACTTCACTTGAACATATATCTAGTAAAAATAGGATGATATTTAAGATAAAATATTTGTTTAACTAGTCTAGATATTAAAAAGAAAAAATAATATTATAAGCACCAAGTTTGGTTAAAATGTAGATTTTTATTTACCGTAAAATCCGGCGTATAACGCGTACTTTTAACACAATAAATGAGATCGAAATTTACGGGTGCGCGTTTTACGCCGAGTATAAAAATGATAGCTTCAAAAATAAAAAAAAAGGTGATACACATAAAAAAAACTTAGACTTCTATAAAGATCGGAATACTGTTTATTTAAAAGGAATGTCATACCTTATGAACTTACAGGGTTGTTTTTCTGGAAATATACTATTTTTTCAAAATACTTGGATAATACCACGAATAAAGGGCTTTAAAACATAATAACATTACTAACGTACATTGTAGGTTAACTCTTAAAAAAGGGGGTGCGCGTTATACGGCGAATATACCTTAAAATTAAAAAGTGCAGCTTCAAAGTATAGGTGCGCGTTATATGCCGGATTTTACGGTATTTATTAATTTTCTTTTGTAATTATTATATATTTACACAGTAAGTATATATACTCAATATTTGAAAAATAAAACATCCGATATATCGTAAAAATATCCCGTTCGTATATGAAACTAACGAACTACCAGTTTTATCTAAATTTCGAAGGTTGTGTCCGGAAAAGAGAGAGAGAGAGTTAGCCGTTGTTTAAAAAAAAATAAGGAATTTTGAAACAGAAAATAATTTTCCCGTCTAAAAGCCTCTAAGTCAACCACATACACATAATTAAAAAAAATTCTGAAGATTGGAGAATTTCCAGGGATTATAGACGTTTTAATTGAAAATCGTTCTCAACTTGATCGTTATCATCTTCCTAATATTCCTCGCTTGAATTTAAAGGAAGAAAAATTTTCCTACAATTAATCTCTTCCAGACTAATTTAAAATTTACACAATATTAATCCTTCGCATACATCCAAAACCATAACTATAACACCAATTGGTCTGATTAAATAGGTAAATAAGTGTTCTGAATTGAGAACATTGCCCATACTTCTCAGACATTCATCGAACTTGTTATACGCCAGCGATCATGTAACACATATTTAGGAGAAAGATTTGTAACGTCCTAGGAGGAAATTTTTGTAAGTTCAATCTAGAAACCCTTTTTAAGAAATTCAGAGATTATGGTATAGTAATTAACCCCACAAAGGTGTCTTTCATCGGAATAAAATTCAGTTTTAGGTTATGAAGCTTATGTTAAAGGAATTTCTCCTCTATCTGATCGAGTCAATTTCTTCTAAATTAACCCATCCATTCCCAGTAACATTTCTGATTTAAGGTATCCGACTACGCTCGGAACCGTGATTTTGCAAAAGCACGTAAATGGATAATACTTATGATATTTAGTGTCACTTAGATTAGAATACATGTATACAATTGTTTTAAGGACATTATGACAAAAAAAAATTATTTAAATAGAATATTTTGGCAAAAAATTAACTTAGAATAACCTTTTTTTCCAAATGTTCTCCTTTTGTGAAAAATGCTTCTATTGTATTAATATTCTGCCTGTATATAGCTCAGACCTCTCTACAGAGGCTCAACTAGAATTTTTGAAATGCATAACTCGAAGTCGGTTTATCCATTTTTTACGAAAACAGAAGGAAAAAACTTTAAAAAAAATACGCCGATAATTATTTCAAATGGTTGTAACCTGAAAACAATTTTGAATTTTGTTTTAAAGCCCGATTTCCCGAACCGTGATTTTTAAAAGCACGAAATGGATAATACTTATGATATTTAGTGTCACTTAGATAGAATACTGTATAATTGTTTTGGGACAATACGAAAAAATTTTTATAGAATATTTTGGCAAAATTAACTTAGAATAACCTTTTTTCCTAGTTCCTTTTAAAATGCTTCTATTGTATTAATATTCTGCCTGTATATAGCTCAGACCTCTCTACAGAGGCTCAACTAGAATTTTTGAAATGCATAACTCGGAAGTCGGTTTATCCATGTTTTACGAAAACAGAAGGGAGAAACTTTAAGAAAATACGCCGATAATTATTTCAAATGGTTGTAACTCTGAAAACAATGTGAATTTTTCAAAAATCATAGTTGAGCCTCTGTAAAGATGTCTGAGCTATAGACAGGCCAAATATTAATACAATAGAAACATTTTTTACAAAAGGAGAACATTTGGAAAAAAATTTATTCTAAGTTAATTTTTTGCCAAAATATTGTATTTAAATAATTTTTTTTGTCAAAATGTCCTTAAAACAACTTTATACATGTAATCTAATCTAAGTGACACTAAATATCATGAAAATTATCCATTTATGCGCTTTTTTAAAATCACGGTTCCAAACGTAGTCGGATACCTTAAGACATTTTGTACTTATTAATTTTATCATAGACTTTTCAAAAATAAATCTGAAATACAAGTTCCTTTACGTGAGTTAATCAGAAAGAAAAGCAAAAATGACAAAATTACTGTAGATTGCTTAGATAAAACGAAATCTGTATTTTCAACTTGCGAACAGATTGCCGCTAATATAATAATATTTACCGCGCGCGCGCGCGAATCCAGTTTCCATTACAATATCTCACTTGTAGTTGATTTATTTGGTGTTTTATTCAGTAGTGCTTTATGTTAATTTGTAAAACTCAAATGCGCATGCATTCAGTTTCTTCTTGATAAAGTTAACGAACTGAGAAAAATATATCACTAATGACTAGGTAAATGCTATTTATATATATTTAATTACATATTTTCGTCATATGTTTGAAGGGTAGTACAGGGTGTGGCATAAAAACCCGGACAACCTTATTTTTTTTAACTTTATAAAAAATTAAGAAATTAACAAAATATAACAAATAATAAAAAGAGTACACTCGTACTAATAAATAAATTTAATTGGTTTCAAAGTGACCGCTGTTTGCAGCAACGCAGAAGCGCAAAGGCTTGAAGAAATTTTCAATAATAAACTTCTAGTCTCTTACCTTTAATATACCACATTCCCGCAGAAGTGATTGCTTTAGAGAGTCCAAAGTTTTGTGCGGTTTAGTGCAGGACTCTAAAATAGACCATATACTGTCATCCATGGGATTGAGAGCCGGCCAATAGGTGGTCATTCTTCAGATGATATTATGTCTGGAAAATTCGCCTTTCACCACTCTTGTGCCTTTTTGGCTTTGAAAACTGGTGCAGAGTCTTGTTGAAGTGTCCAATTTGCATTTCTGAAATGCGTTTGGTCCCACGGAAGTACAACAGCTTCAATAATGTCCCTCCGGTACACTGTTTAAATGATTTTAACGCCCTTTTCCCACAAAAACCATAGATGTTTTGCCACTTGCACAAATTCCGCCCCAGACCATGACCCACTTTGGATATTGGCGATGTTCAACAATTGCCGAGATTCTTGGAGCGTCCATACACCAGATTCTAACGTTTTGGGAGTTATGAACTTGTTGAAACGTAAAGAGCTTCTCATCAGTGAAAAGGGATCTCTCCGAACGCTGACTTGCTGTCCGTCTCAAAAGTTTTCGGTATCTTCGGTACCGTTCGAGTTTGTTTTTTTCAATGAGAAGCCGAACTTTTCGCAACTTGTAAGGTTTCAGTCCCGATCTGTCACTTATTTCCATGTCACGAGCGATCTGTCTCATGGAAACCCTCGGATTTCTCTAGACTCGCTTTTCAATGGCCTTACGATTCCTTGGTGTTTACAGTGCATTTTCGCCCACTTCCTGGACGTTGATCATCATTGCAAGCTCACTGAAATGGCAGATTACATCAGACACTATTTGTCGAGGTACATTCAGCAAACGAACTGTCATTTTCCTTACTGAAACAGCTCTAAAATAGCAGACCTTTTGTTCGACTATATCAAAAACACATAAATCAAAGTAAAAACTAAGAAATATATTTAAAAATATTTTATTATTAAAGTGTTAGATAAAGAAACATGAAAACACACCAATTAAAAGAAAATTCGTTAGCTATTCTAGGAAGTAAGAAATTTGTCCGAGTTTTTTTGCCACACCCTGTATATATTTCGCAGTTTTACCAAGGAGTAGAGAAAACTCTCATTCTTCAGTTTATTGCAGTATCTCAAAGAGCTGATATGATGCAAAAATTGAATGCTATTTCAGCAATCCAAAAGTAATTCCCATACAAAAACGTGAAGCGGTCTTTTGATTTTCCAACATTTACGTCGATTTTTTGTGTGTGTGTGTGTGGGTCCTCTTCCTTCATAAAAAAGACATTCCTACATATTGATATATGTTGATCAATTTAAAAAGTGTATTTGCTTTGCTATTGTACTTGAG